>SNQJ01S0066073.1:16127-26914 GCA_010110895.2 Picea sitchensis
TATAATAAATGGGTAATTAGATATAATAAATGTAAGAGGACTTCTTAGAAGGTTCTACTTCTAGAAGATTCCTCCTCTAGAATGTTCTTAGGTGATGGTAGAACTATATAAAGGGGTTCAAGCAATGTAATGAGATATGAAGATAATTATTGTATTTGGAGCGGTAGCTCAATAGGAGGATGCCCCCTTGGAAGAGGCAAGTGAACATGAGAGGATCCCTTCCATAATAGGATCCATTGTATGGTGTTGCCCTACCTCAAGGGTTTGATGATAATAAATGAGATTTTTCATATTGTTCTTCTATATCTGTTGTGGTGCTTTTGTATTCAGTATTGGTTCTTAACATATGTCCCTTCCCAAGAATGGAAATAACATCATTGTACTCAGTTAAGGGTGAATCTTGCATTATATCGAAAGTCTTCCACAACCTCATGTAAATTTTAATGAATAATACATGGGTGTATACTCTATTTTTCTAGAATAATATGGTAACTATGTCACACCCCCTCTGGATCCTGAAGAGGGAATGTGGCACATGCATTTCAATGGTGCATGTTCAAGTGAGGGAAATTGAGCATGCATGGTATTGTATTCTCTGGTAGGAAAGATCCATAATTTGTAACAACCCCAACCCTAATATGGGCTATGACACTTACAAATTTCCAACTCTCTGATACCATTTAATTTACTGATAAGAATTCCCTACATATGCAACAATATATAAAACTAACAACATACATAATCCATGCATAATTTTACAATTGCAACAACACAAATAAAATATATTACACACAATAACATGTAATTACACATAAGAATACTCATATTTTTTGAAAAACACCGATTGCGTGTAGACCTTCGATGATCCTCCCAACCATGGACCACACTGATCATAACTCTCAGCAGTGGGTCACCCCCGATCTAGGGATAAAACTCCACCAGGAAAAAGGAATCCTAAGCCAGGCTAAAGTCTAATAATAATCAAAATTGCTCAGTTTAAGGTGCCCAACTGCTACAACTAGCCTATAGTCCCTCATTCCCCACATGTCTATCCCACCCTAAGAAGTGTACTTATTCTCTACTCAACAATCCCTCGGTTGCCTCACTTCCCTTCAAAGGCTTCAACAATAGGCCAGATAGGAAGTCTTAGAGACTTGTAGCTATTGCCCAATGCACTAAGGAACAATTCCTAACAATTTCTCACCAATTGAAAACTACTCATGGGCCTAACAACCCCCCCTTCAACAACACATGGGCCTGCCAACCTGGTTCTTCAATATCACATGGGTCTGACAACCACCTCTTCAACTCAAAAATACCAAGTACAGGTATGGTGATGGAAACAAGGTACGGATGGAAGGTACCATCATCCTGATAACATGATAGAATCCTCCCCCCTGATGAGAATATTGATGATGGGGAAATTTACCAAATTCCCCAATATATTTGCATGTGCCCTTTATGACACATGGCACTCAAGGGACTCACTTGTCCCCACTTGTAATTCATTCCCCTCCTCTAGTAACTTAGGATAACATAAAGTTATATCCAACTTTAGACTTTAGAAATATTAATATAATATTCCTTTAGGATTAATCCCCCTAGCTTAGCCTCTTTCTAGACTCTTATCCCTCCTTTCCCTTTCTAGTGGAGTTTATCCCCCCTAACTATTTTTTCTGGTTAGTCTGCAACAATGATGTATTTTATTAATAATAAGAGTGTTTACATGTTACAAAAATAGGGCCACTGTCCTTTTAACATCTAGTCTCACTGTCATAATAATTACATAAGAACTTTGACCTATAGTATCTTGGTTCACTAGCCTATAAACATATGTACATTTATAATTTGGGTTCAACATGGGGGTATTACATAATTTTTCTTACATATTGGAATTTGCTTGCACTAACAATGTCATAGAGTTTGAAGCCTTGATCCTTGGTATTGAAAATGATTTTAATATTGGATGTTATCATCTTACTATTTTTGGGAATTTAAAATTTATTATAAATTGGTTAGAAGAATTTATACCCCCTCAAACAAGTTGCTTAAAAGGTATACACAGGTAGTATGGTATTTGATTTCAAATATCTTATCTCTTAACATTACTCATATTATGAGAGAATTTAATTCAATGGCTGATAGGCTTGCTATTTTTGTAGCCAGTCCTACTAGGAAACTACTTCCTCAAAGGCCTGATTGTACATTTATATCTTTATGTCGCCCATATTTTCCTGATAATGTAGAATCATGACAATTGTTTTCCTGATGACAAAAGTATTTGTTCTTTCTTCCAGAATGAGCCTATTAAACGAAATAAAATTATATATTTGGAAGATAATAAGTTTCCTAAAGGACATAGTCCTATAGAGAGCTCATTCTCATCTAGTGATGTTAAGAACAAGAAAGAAAAATAAGAGGAGTAAAATAAATAAATTTGGTAGTATTATTTTAGTTGAAATAATGCAACTGCAAAGAGTATTCTTGTTATTATTAATATATTATTCATAGGATCAATCCCCATTGTGGATTGATCATGTCGGTTATTGTAATAGGACCAAATCCCCTTTTGCGGATTGGTCAAAAGGCAATTGTAATAGGCGGAATAAGAAGTCGGCCCCAACAGATATTAAAGAAGCCCAGAAATATAATAAAGGTGGGTTTACCCACCCAGTTTGAGAAGTCGTTCCTGCCAGTGAAGAGACATTTCACACGTGTCAGACTTGTATAAATAAAGGAGGCTAGCACCTCACTTAGACACAACTCACTTGCTCAGTTTGAGAGACAAGTTCAGATCTGCTACCGGAGAAGAAGGAGAGAGAGAGTGGAACATATCTAGGAGAGGACTTTCTATATTAGCATAAAAGATCTCTTGGCATTGTATTGGCTATTTGTATTAAGGAAGTTTTGTTGGGTTTTCTTCCCCTAGAGGGTTTCCCAAGATAAATGCCGTGTCTCTTGTGATTGTGTATTTCTCAGTGATCTTGGATTATGCTATTGTTATCTAATGAAATGCAAACATCTATAATAATGGCTTAAACATTAACAATTTTGGTGAATATTGGGACTCACGATGACCCAAAGATTTTGAAAATTGGAGCCCAATGTTCAAAAAAGGAAAAGTAAAAATTCATGGATTTATTCCATGAATTTAAAGATATCTTTGCTTGGTCATATGAGTATCTCTATGGTTTTGATCATAATGTTATTCAACATTATATTCCTATCAAGGAAAAAGAAAAACCAGTTAGGCAAAGACAAAGGTCTATCAATATTGTCTTGGAAGCAAAGGACGCCGCCATTAGTAAAAGTCCCTTTGTCTGCAGTAACATTTTTGCTTTCTCAAACATATATTTTAGGAAATCTTGCACATTGTCTTGCTAAGATACAAGAATACGATTTCACGATAAAAACCTCTAATAGAATCAAGGGACGAGATCTAGCCTTGCACCTGGCTCAACATCCTGAACCAGGTGGTTCTTCTAAATATGACGAGGATTCCTTGTATTCATTGTTTCTTGTTGAACATGAAAATACAGATTTAGCAGAACATCCATGGTATTAGAACATAATTTACTATTTGAAATTTCAAAATGTCATGATAATCTTGAGTACCATGAAGGTAGGAGGGTTCGTCTTGAAGCTTCCAAATATCTAATCCTGGGTACTTCTCTTTTCCATAGAATTGTTGAGGGATTTCTCTTACGTTGTGTAATTGATACAACAACCCAAAATATACTAAAGGAAATTCATGGGTCAACAAACTAAACTATTCACATTGGTGGTCATTTTATTGCAAAAACCATTGCACATAAAATATTCAGAATCAGTTATTATTGGCCTTCAATTTTTAAAGATTCTTATAAATTTACACATGCTTGTGATGAATGTCAAAATTTTGTTGGAAAATAAAAGTTTTCTCCCATGCCCTTACAACCAGTTCTTCCTGATTTACATTTTCTAAATGGGGATTAGATTTCATTGGTCCTATTAACCCTCCATCTTCTATTGGACATATTCTTATCCTAACAATGACAAATTTCTTTACTAAGTGGATTGAAGTTGTACCACTCAAGAACGCACAAGATGAACATGTAATATCATTTTTGGAATCTAATTTATTTTCTCGTTTTTCTTTTCTAATGGAAATCATCTTTGATAATGGACCAACTTTATATCAAGAAAGTTTACTCAATTCCTAAATAAATTCAGGGTGAAGCATTTTACTTCATCTACTTATTATTTGCAAGGAAATGGGCAAGTTGTATCTACAAGTAAAAATATTGTCAAGATTTTAAAGACAATAATAAATGATAAACCTCGTGAGTAGCACACATTACTCACTTATGCACTATGAGTAGACCGAACCACTACTAAAACTAGTACTGGCCATACCCCTTTCCAATTACTACGTGGTCAAGAAGATATAATACTTGTGGAACTTGAGTTGACTTCCCTTAGATTAGCATTGCAGTATGAAGAGTTGAACTGTACAAACATCCCTCAAAGGGTGAATGCCCTGCTAGCTCTAGAAGAAAAAAGGTGCTTTGCTCTTGAAATTATTAAGAAGAGACAACAATCTGTCAAGAAATATTTTGACAAAAGAGAAAAAATCAACTACGTTTGCAGTTGATGAAAAAGTTTTACTTTGGGATTCTGCTCATGCCGACAAAGGTAAGCATACAAAGTTACATAAGCTTTGGTTATGTCCTTATGTAAATGCTTCTGTTATTGGTAATAATACTTATTTGTTAAAAGAAATAGATGGACGATTGTTTTTGTACATGGATAATGTTTCACATTTGAAACACTATGTCGAACTTGGATGATTTTTATTTTCAGTGTATCTTGTACATTATTTTGATTTTCTACTTGTATAGTTTTATTTGATTTTATCTTTCTTTTCCATTATTGAATTTCTTGTTTTGATTTTGATTTATATTTTTGAGTTCAAACTGGATCAATCAAGTTACTTGTTTGATCATTAAATTACAAAACAATTCATTTGTCTATTCTGAAAGAAAACAAACAACACAGTTGAATGAATGGTTTTAATTCCACAACACTACTTATCTAGTTTTTGTTGAACCTATAAGATTGTGTTTCTAAGACTTGGTGATTATAGCTTGTTCCCTCTTCTTCTTTCCTATTCTACCCTTCATGAGTGTTCACTCAAGAGCATATCAGAAAATTTCCACAAAATATTCATTGAATTACATGAGAAGAAGAAATCACCGACAAATTTGATTTCAAGTTTTAAAGCAAAGCCAAAAAATTCTGAGTTCTAGTCAATCATAAAATTGACTACCCCGTGGAGTCGCGAGATGTTGACTCAAAATATTATCACCTCATATAAGAGCTCGAAAAGGATTGTGAAACCTATTAATTAGACTATGATATATATAATTAGTAGGTGGGATCCCCTTTAAGAAAACTCATGATTATTAATTTTCAATTATTTATCTCAATATATATATATCTTCTTCAAAGAGATGATGATAATAGAGGTTCCAAAGCTACGATGATTCTTGGCATGATGAGACATTTTAGTTTAATGCAGTGATGGATACTACTTATTTTTCAATTTGATGGCATAACACTTGTGAAATGATAAAATTAATGAACTCTATACCATTCATGGTTACACATGCAAAAGGGGTTGGAATCATTTTACTCATGCAAATGAAATATAAGATTGGTTACAATGATAACAAGTTTTATATTGCATATATATTGCAACTCCCTCATACATATATAATGCCTTTTTACTAAGCCATGATTTATTATGTCAAAGAATTTGTTTTTCAAAACATATGGTGGAATAGTATAAGTTATAAAAAGGGGGTAACAACATGATGAATGATGGGAAGAATGTGATTATTATCTACAACATATGCATATGATTTATAACGTCTTGTGAGATGATTGTTTTGTGAACAATATTTGCAGGCATAGTTCTAGAGTTTTAAATTTGAACAATTTATCGTGCATTCCTGTCATATCATCACTTTTCATAAGACATTTCTCTTTTGTCATATATCCTATCCATATAAAATATCCTTTTCACGCACTTCCCTGTTCATATTTTAAAAATAAAATGGTTTGTGGATATGAATAATTTGAGTTCATATTTCAAATATAATATTCTAAAACAACCAACTACAATAAAAACAGATGCATATTTTTTTGATATGGTCACCATCCCCGAGCAACAAAGGCATCTAAGAGATTTCATGGAAGGTAAAACTTCCACTACTGCTAGTTTATCTAATGATAAACATGAAGAAGGAATGTATATAAATAAATTAGGTGTATATAATACTGACAGTTATGTTAGAAATCCCCCCTTCTATATATCTGTAAAGATAATGGACAAAATTGCTCATTGTTGCCCAATTGATGGCGGGTCAGGTCCTAATGTCATGTCTAATATCATCATGGAAGGGTTAGGTATTTCATGTACAAATGAAAATTCAAAGAGTATGTTGTATTACAATAGTCAACAACAAGTTACAATTGGTGAAATCAAATACATGAACTTAGTCTTATGTGCTCATCTAGAGATAAGGACCACTTTCATTATTCGAGTGATATATATGTCATTCAATAATTACTCTATCATTTTTGGAAGAGACATGAAAGATTTGATTGGTGGATATATTTCATTGGTTGGGACACATATGTACCTGTTGGTTGCTTATCTTAGTTATACCTTTAACATGATTCGACCCAGGTTTAGGTCTACTAGGGATCCAACAAAACCTCTAAAACTGTCGGCCCTCCTGGTAAACTAGAAGGAAACACAACACACAGAGTGCACTACGCAGTCTCACCTCAGATAGTTTTAATGGGTGGCTGCAATACTCAAGTGCTTGCAGTCCAAAACTGAATGGGGATCCGTGACTTGCACACTATGAATTCTATCCAATTATTAAAGAAATATACTGTCATTCTCATTCATGCATGTAATGTAATTAGATCCATTAATTCATTCATACATCATTCTAACATCTACTCATAGATAATAACAGAGATACAAACATTCAACCACATAACATAGATTTTACTGTGGTTCACCCTCTCTTGGACTATGTCCACAAAGATCTGGCTCTCAAGCTCTTTTATTATGGTAGTTCCAAAACTACAACACCACACTCTTTACAACTCATCCTCAGTCGGGTCAAGATCTATTATGAGGCGGACTAGATCACACCAGGCTACTCAGTCTGTGATCTAACCCTCAATATCTACCCTTCTGTCTCCCTACAACTCCACAGCTTACAAGATCAAATCGCATTACAATAGTGTTACATACTAGTTACTTCTTCTCACGCGAGTAACGCTCCATAAAATCTGAACTCTCTCCTAGACCTCCTAGGCATCTATTTACATGTATTTCTAGCTCATCAACCATTACAATGTATTACAAAAACCCTAACCCTAGCGTTGTTAGGTCTTCCATGCATGTGCGCGTGCTGCTTTTCCTTCCATCTATTGCTTTCCTCTTGCATTCCTTTCTTCCCAAAATAACCTTTCTTTCTAATTCGACTTGCTTCCAACAGGCTCTCAAAATAGACATGTGGCTCATCCCAAGCCACCTAACCATTGTGTGCTTCGTCGATATTTCTTGCGATCGCTTGGAACTTCTCCATGAGCTCTGTTGCTTGCGTTTAGGCCTGTGCGGTCTTCTCCTTGAGTGCGTCCAATACCTGGACTGCAATCTCATCACTGACCATCATTTCACACTCTTCCTAGGTTTGTTCGATATTTTTTATGGCTTCCTTCACCTATGCAATGACCTCTGCTGCTCGCTCCTGGAGCGATTCCATTTGAGCCTGGTGCTCCTTTTTCTGCGCATGTGTAGCTATGAGTTCTGCCTGC
Source organism: Picea sitchensis (assembly GCA_010110895.2). Lineage (NCBI taxonomy): Eukaryota > Viridiplantae > Streptophyta > Pinopsida > Pinales > Pinaceae > Picea > Picea sitchensis. The sequence continues at coordinate 24,009 of SNQJ01S0066073.1, forward strand.
AGTTTCTTCATGTCCTGCACTCCTTTGATGTGATCCATGATCAACATTGTCTTCTGCTTTTGATTGAGGTCCTGGATATCTTTTCTTATCCTTTCTCCTTCTTGGTGCCACTGTTGGACCTACTGATCCTCTTCCAGCTTCGTCTAGAGCTGTGCTTCTTTCTCGAACAAGTCGGATGCCGCGTGGACTTGTCGCTCTATCTCCTTTATCTGTGCTGTTACCTCCTTCACCTCCTTGTTGCTTCCTTTTCTCCTTCATCTCTGGTGGATTGGTAGGTGTGAGCTGCTCCCAGAGGTGCTTGATCTCCTGTTGGTATTGATCAATTTTCTACACAATCTAATCAATCTTCTCGATCACCGTGAGTTTGGTCGTCTGCGCATTCTTTGGAATTTTCTCATAGGCTACGACCAATTTCTGTTCCAACACATTCGCGTGGTCCTTCTCATATTTGGTCTCAAGCTTAACCTGCTCTAGTACCAATTCCAACGCGTCTCGATTGTCCTTTGTCTGCTGCAATTCTGCTGCATATGTGCGTGCGTGAGACTGTACCTCTTGTGTAACGCTGACTTGTAGTTTATATAAGGCCTTGGTTGGTATCCACGTCAATACCAACTGTATTTGAGCTAAGTACTTTAGGGGTGTCTTCCCCATGATTTCATCCATGCGCAACATGCTGGATGTGACGTGAAATGTTGAGCTCGGCTGCGCTATCTTTTGGATCCTGTCCTGCTCACTTGATCCAGTTTCACCTCCTATCTGTGATGCTGATGGGATTGTTCCTACACTATTGTCGGCTGCCTGCGCTTCTCCGATCTGCCTAAAGAGTTGTCGTATGGTGGCCACCTCTTCCTCAATTCTATCCCTTTGGCATGCAACATTATCGAAATCCTCGACTGTGCGATCCTGGATAATTTGGGCCACCATGTACGTATCATCCTCGGTGATCGTGTATTCTGGGGGCGTTGTGTGTGCCTTCGCCTTCTTGCACGCATCCCTCGTCTGGATGATTGGCCTCTTAGTCTGGACTTACTCTTGTGGAGTATCACTTGATGTAGTTCCCTCTGCTGCCTCAACCTATTTTTGCTGTACCTGTGGCACCTGTGTGTTGTTCTTATTCCCTGTTTGAGCGTCTATCTTGGATGTCCCCCCTTTTTCTGTTGTGGCTTGTTTTGACCTGTCCTTGGTTTCTTGGGCACTGTAATATCCTCAGAATGTGTCTGTTCCTATCTTACCTCCTCCTCCTTTATCTCTACAGGTGATCAAAATCTGGACCAGGGGTCAAAATTTAGCCCAAAAATCAAAGTGTTCATAATCACTTCAAAATAGACAGGTGTGTAGATCTCATCCTCACAAACCCGACACACTTTGAATGGGTTCAAACAGACATCGTATGAGTGAGATATTGCATTCTGTTCATTTTGCTGACTATACAGTTTGTACAACTAACGTGGCAGGGCCGTACCTCACACATGGCAGGTGACATGTCAGTGTTGATGTGGAAAGTGTTGATTTGGAAATATGACATGGCAAGCATTGATTGGACAGATGTGTGGTCGAATCATTTTAGGACACGTGGCATATTGTTGGCAAATGGTATGGTGCCACGTGGCCCAGGCGTGTAGGCCATGCTCAGATGAGCCAAAGTCCATTTTCAGTGACTGAATAGTCCTTATTGACTAATTGATATGCTCTGAACTCATTGGAATAGGTTTAAGAGGCATTTGAGGACTTCTATAGGTTTTTTTGCCACAGGGAAGCTCAGGGAATATCAAGGCCACTAGTAGAAGAGGTCATTCCCATATGAGCCATGGTCTGTTTTCAAAGTTCTAATAGTCATTTTTGGGGTTTTTTTTATGTATTCTGAACCCAATGCTACAGTCAGTAAATCCATTGGAGTTGAGCAACAACTTGTAAAAGAATCTTTGACAAACTAATCCCAGAGAGCCTAGTCCATTGATGGAGGCTCAAGGAGATGTAGCCCAGTTGGGGGTGAACTCCTTTATCATGTTGTTATTGTTGTGAGTTTTGCTGGTTATTATTTGCTACAATTTATTTGCTGTTGTATTCTTTAAACAACATATTTAAACTTTCAAAAACCTCACACATAAACACCTAAACGAAGCCTAAACTTGACACATAAATCCTCTTGCACAACTAAGACATTGAGCAAGGTCCTGGAGTTTATTTTAATGGAGTAGAGGGTGCTTGCATAGCAAAACAAGTCAACCCCCTATTTTCAAATCAGGTGGTATCAGAGCATAGTTTTGCTCATGTGATTTCCATTGATAGCTAGAGATTTAGCTGTTGGTATTATTGTGCAAGTTTTGTGTTGAAGTTTGATATCTTGCAAGAATGGAGGAAGCTTCAAACAATGAAAGTTCTCATACATATTCATTAGCCAAGTTCTTTGACAAAGAGATGTTTAAGGAATTTGTAACCATGAGAGATATGGTGCAAGAGATGTGGGAAGATAGGAAGGAGAGCATTGTCCTTCAAGAGCAGTTGATGGCCATGAAGGAGGAGAAGTACCAACTTCTTGAAAAGTTGCATGAGATGGAGACTCAACTCCATGAGGCAAAGGAAACCCTTGCCAAGTACATGCATGAATATGAGGTATGTAATGCTAGTTTTTCTTCAAATTCCTCTCAAGATGAATGATTTGTTTTTTTTGAAAATCATACAAGAGGAATAGGGTCCAAGTTATTGTTAAAAATGGGCTATGAAGGTAGAGGGTTAGGTAAGCATGCTCAAGGAATTGTTGATCCTATTGTTGTTGAGGAGAGGCCCAAGTATAGGGGTCTTGGATATGAACAAAAAGATGGAGCATATTCCAAAGTTGAGGAGACAAGGGAAACAATTCCAAGAACAACTTTTGTTGCAAGTTCAATCCCTCAAGCATGCAAAGT
>SNQJ01S0066073.1:26964-40246 GCA_010110895.2 Picea sitchensis
AGAGCTAATAACTCTTCAAATTCACCTCCTCAAGAAGGCAATAAAGGTGAATGTTCAAGAACTTTTGTTGCAAGTTCAATTCCTGAAGCATGCAAAGTGTGTGTTCAATATGAATGCAAATGTGTGAAACAAGAGGGTTGTGACAGCCATGAGGACATGAACATTGTTGTTGGTCTTCAAAAGAGAGATAGTAACTCTTCAAATTCACCTCGTCAAGAAGGCGATAAACATGAATGTTCAAGAACTTTTGTTGCAAGTTCAATCCCTCAAGCATGCAAAGTGTGTGTTCAAGATGAATGCAAATGTATGAAACAAGAGATTTGTGACAGCCATGAGGACAAGAACATTTTTGCTGGTCTTCAAAAGAGAGCTAGTAACTCTTCAAATTCACCTCTTCAAGAAGGCGATAAAGGTGAATGTTCAAGGTATATTTCTGCCTGTAATTCAATTGCTTTTGATTATGTTGAGCATGGTAAATTTGCATGTAAAAATGGAAGAAAAAGTCCATGTACATATTGTGGTTTAGATAACCATCATGTTTCAAGATGTTGGAAAAGATTGACCACATTCAAGAAACTTTCCAAGCAAAGGCAACTTGAAAAGAAGATACATAATATTTGCACTCACTGCCAGAAGAGAGGTCATATCATTCACCAGTATTGGACATTGCATCCAACCACTCATCCACACCACATGAAGCAGATGGATAAAGAGATTGAAAATAGTGGAAGAGGAGATTCCATCATCGATGTGAGTCAAGATGATTCACAAGAAGAGGATTTTTAGCAGAAAAAGTCACCATTGAATTGGCTTGGTAAGAAATGGTTAGATTTCTTGAACAAGCAAGGCTTGCATTTCTTTGTTTGTAGATGCACATTTCAGCCTTATGTATGCATTTCTGTTGAAAGTATGACAAGTTGCAACAACTTATCATAACTTGTATGATGCAAGATTGCATGTGAATGCGATTCTATTGAAGGCATTCTTGTTGTTGCACAACTTCAAAAAGAGGATGTAAAAGATGGGTATGATACTCACTTAATGCAACCATATATCTTTTGGTTTCAGCTCTTATGTACCCACATGTTTTGGGTTTATGTACTTATGTTTGTACTTAAGGAGAGTTGAAGAGCTTTCCACATGCATGTGATTTTGTATGTGTAAACAATGAACTTGATGATAGTTTCACTATGAGTGACTCACGAATGTAACATGGTTGTGTATCATGAATGTCGACTTGTCATTGGGAATGTCGATATGTTTCAAATGAGTCTCGACTTGGGTCGATGTTGTCCTGACGACTATGTTGTGTCGATCATGTTTTTCGACTTATGTTTAGTCGATGGTGTTGTCGGCTTGTAAGTCGATATTGAGTACACCAAGATGCAAGAAAACGCCATGTACTTTGATGATGTACAAGATGCGACAATTATTGCTTGAAGAGAAAAAGTCTTGGTTGGCATCATTTTCATTCTTGTATAAAGTTTGTTTTCAAGGTTGATGGTTTTCTTGGATTGTGACAAGATGTCGCAGGAAAGTATTTTGCAGCCATTGTAGCGCAGATTGTGTTGACGCCAAAGAGTTCACAAGATGGACTTTATTCTTAGTGGGAAGGCTGACAGTCTTCCAAGCACAAAGAGAATAGTGGGTCAGTAGCAGCCAAAGAACAGTGGTTGAGGGACATAGCCAGTTGCAGTGCAAGGCATGTCAAGGTACCCATGTGATTGCAAAAAAAAAAAGGACTTTTCAAGTAGAATCAGTTGATAGAACTTGGAAGCAAAAGAGTATTGAAGCTCAGGCATATAATCATCAGATTTTGTGGGTCCAAAAGCCTTTTAGTGGGAAGATGTGATCATAATCTAGACCAGGGGTCAAAATTTAGCCCCAAAATCAAAGTGTTCAGAATGACTTTAAAACAAACAGGTGCGTAGGCCTCATCCTCATGAACCCAACACACTTCAAACAGGTTCAAACAGACATCGGATGAGTGAGATATCACGTTCTGTTCATTTTTCCAAATAGGGAAAATTTTGCTGACTGCACAGTCCGTACAACTGACGTGGCAGGGCCGTACCTCACACGTGTCAAGTGACGTGTCAGTGCTGATGTGGCAAGTGTTGATTTGGAAAGCTAACGTGGAAAGCGTTGATTGGACAAATGTGTGGTCGAATCATTTTAGGAAACATGGCATATTGTTGGCAAATGGTATGGTGCCACGTGGCCCAGGCGTGGGCTGCGACGTGGTACCCTGGTATAGGTTAAAAGTTATTGTGAAGTTCGTGGGGATTGAACCCCGAACCTCCACGCACGGTGAAAAGTCTTGGCAAAGGCTGGGTTGCTAATGCGCCAACGTTTTAGATCTTACAAATAAATGTTGTAACTTATATTTAAATGCAATATATTGTAAGTTTTGGCAGGTTCCGTGCTGGGGCAAAGCCCCAGCCCTCGGTTCTATGTGCCACCACATACGAACATACCTATCGGAATGGCGCGGGGGTTAAACCTTGAAACATATCACTCTCCATATACCTGACACTTTTCACCTATCCCACGGTTGCAACGGGTGCCTATAATGGCGCTGGGACGTGGCCATATGCCCCCCCATGCGCCCAACACCTTTGTTGTTCAAGTCCCTAAGTCCGCTAACGATGCAAAATTTTAGCACCAATCACGAAAATGACGCGCGTGCTGGTTTTAGGCATGGAAAATTCCTAGGAGCTGGGTTACTCACATAGGAGGTGCGTTTTGTCGAGCCAGAGACAACAAGTTTGAAGGAGAAAATTGCAGGAGGTCTATCTTCTTCATTTTTTGGCCAAATGAGGTGCCAAAAAAGCCCATCTAGGGGTTTTTGGATGTTCTGAATCCATTGGTATAGTTTTCAAAGGAATTTGGAGACTTCTATTGCAGGTTTTTCTACAGGTATTTTTCAGAGAGCTCCAGGGAGCCCAAGGCCACCATTGAAGGAGGCCATGCTCAGATGAGCCAAAGTCCATTTTCAGTGATTGAATAGTCATTCTTGACTAATTGATATGATATGAACTCATTGGAATAGGTTTCATATGCATTTGAGGACTTTTACAGGTGTTGTTTCCACAAGGAAGCTCAGGGAAGCTCAAGGCCACCAATAGAAGAGGTCATGCCCATATGAGCCATGGTCTGTTTTTCAGAGTTCTAATAGTCATTTTTGGGTTTTTTTATGTATTCTGAACCCAATGGAACAGTCAATAAATCCATTGGATTTGAGCATCATCTTGTAAAAGAATATTTGAAAAACTAATCCCATAGAGCCTGGTCCATTGATGGAGGCTCAAGGAGATGTAGCCCAGTTGGGGGTGAACTCCTTTATCATGTTGTTATTGTTGTGAGTTTTGCTGGTTATTATTTGCTGCAATTTATTTGCTATTGTATTCTTTAAACAACATATTTAACCTTTCAAAAACCTCACACATAAACACCTAAAAGAAGCCTAAACTTGACACATAAATCCTCTTGCACAACTACAACATTGAGCAAGGTCCTGAAGTTTATTTTAATGGAGTAGAGGGTGCTTGCATAGCAAAACAAGTCAGCCCCCTATTTTTAGATCAACGGATATTTCTCGAATGAGGACTGGAATCCTCTAGTCATATTCCCAATCCTTAATGGCCATCTCTATGTCCACCTCCTCGATGTAGTAGTGCAGTTGTAGCCATTGATTGCCAAGATCTTTCCGTGCCGGATCCACATCACATGTCTAGTGGATTTTAAATTGGCTATGCCCTGATATTGTGTGATTTCTTCTGGTGCTACCCTCCAAGGGTTGGCGATGATTTCCTGTATGTCGTTGCGATAGACTTCGAATATGGATGCATTCATTTTTCTATTCTTGGAATCTAAAGTAGCTCCAAGTGATAAGTATCGTGCTCCATGGAAGGGTCTGGGTTTGGTGGAAAAAAACAAATACTTGGGCTCCTTCCATCCGATCAAGGCTATCAGGATGAGTAGCCATGAATAATGGAATTATGTCACCAGATCCTACACATCCTAGCAGTCGTCTAGGAACATATTCAACAAATAAGGGGCCCAACTGAGTGTGGTGCCCTCGACACACCGTGCTGCAGCTGCGACAACCTTGATTGAGACTTCCCCCTTGCGACATTTCCTGAGTAATTTGCATGCCATAATTTTTTTGGCCATTCTTGTTGCGGTGTCACTAATACACTTGATGATGGTTCCACGCGACCCCTTTCGGTGCCATATTTCTTCTTCATTTCCTCAGACAATGATTTCTCCTTCATTTTGTCCTCAAGGAACTGCGCAAGATCCTCACCCTGTGATGACATCCCTGTGATGTATGCGATGAGATCTACGTCTATTGAGACAAGTTGTTCCATCCATAGGTATCCATCGTGTGTAACTACCATCATATGCTTGACACAATTGTTTGCATACTGCCCCCTCCTAAAGTGCGGTAGGTCCAAAAGGCCTAGAATTCTATTTTTGGCCAGTCTTGCTGCCCATTGGACTGGTTGATTAATTGGTTCACCAAAGGGTCCTATACCCATAGTCTGGAGGTAGAATTACTTAGCGAACTTTGGGAACTTGTCTGTGTCTGTCACATCATGGTCTGAGTACCTCAATTTCTCCACATGTCCTAAAATATTTGTTGGTATACGTACCCTTTCCAGAATGCGTGGCAATACAATGACTACGGTGGGTTTCCTGCGTGGTGACCTAGGTATCGTCTTCTTTCCCTTTAGTTGTGGTGGATGGCTCGAGGTTCCATCCTCCATTGTTCATTCTTCGACATACTCATCTGGTCGACATGTGACATATTCCACTGCTCCCTCCTATGGTTGTTCTGACATGGTTGTTTGTGATCTTTCCAGAACGACCGTTTCTTCCTGGTTTGGAGATGTCCCATTGACTCTTAGGGGTTCTTGAGTGATTTCAGGGTGAACTTGGTTTCCTTTGTCCTTATCCTGTTGGCCCCATCCCTCGTTCGGTGTATCAATGTCCATGCTCGCTGGTGGTGTCTGCTGTGTTTCCTCCATAATGGGTGTGGGGATTCCTGGTGTTATATCAGGTGACGATATTTCTTCCACATTGACGACTTCTGGAGGCTGAGATGGTTGTTGTTCTCTTTCCTGTGGCTGCAATTGTGCTCTGGTGCTACTTCGAGGTTATCTGGCGATCTGGCTAGGTTCTCCCTATTTGGGTGGTGCCATGGTGGTAAAGATGTCGTTCTCCAATATTAGTGGCCTCTGCAACCTCTACAACCTTCACTCTCTGCTTCATATGCTCTATCGCTCTATGCCTTTCCCACTTTCACAATAACCTTTCTCCTTTTGCGTGATTTCTTTGTATCGATGTCGTGTGAATCTTGTCGGAGACGTTACCATGATTGCATTTTAATTGAACCGCCAATTATTGCGTACTTGCCATTCATTTCCCTTACCATTGACAGTTGGCATGATTAATGCGATGTCCCGTCAATCGTTTCTAGCATTCAATTTCGATAGCCTCCGTCAATTGGCGCTTCTTTTTCCGTATCCTCCTCTCCCATTGTTTCCGCTTTGTAATGACTGTTGGCCTTGTCTCTGTCAGGATAGCATTGTAGAGTGTGCATGCTCATTCTCTTTTAGGCGCACTATGTCTCTGTTGTTATCTTTTGATGTTTGGTACGGTGTGGCATTTTTTTTTTTTTACTGCACAATGACTTTGAAGTTGTGGGTGGTCGTCTATCCTTGTACAACTTCAGTCGACTCCCATTGATCATCCCTCTGAGTTCTGTGCCTCCTGAGTCCTTCAATTGTATAGCTCCCCCATCTGTGACATTTTTTACTTCGTATGGTCCTAACCAATGAATTCTGAGTTTTCCTGGATGTTGAAAGGATTTACTGTCATACATCAACACTAAGTCTCCTTCCTTGAAATTTTTCCTCTTGATATGCTTGTTATGCCAAGATTTGTCCCTTGCTTTCTGGACTTCTTGGTGGAATCCTTCTAGAATCCTATCTTCCTCCATGATCATTAGTTGATTTAGCCTATCCTATACTGCGCCTCATTCTGTCATGTTCCTTATCGCTGCTACGCGCAGACTGGGTACCAAAACTTCTAGTGGCACCACTGCTTCTTGTCCATATACCAATTTGAATCACATTTTTCCTGTCAACTTCTTGCATGTGGTCCTGTATGCCCACAATACTGCTGGCATATTTAGGTCCCAATCATCCCTATTAACGTTACAGATCTTCATTAGTGCATTTTCAAGGATCTTGTTAAAGGCTTCCACTATTCCATTTGCTTGGGGATGATATGGTGTACTCTTTTGATGATGAACTTCAAATTCCTCAGTCATAGCCTTAATAGTACTGTTAATGAAGTGAGTGCCTTGGTCACTCATTAAAATCCTGGGGCAACCAAATTTAGTGATCTCTTGTTTGAACAGAAAGTGTGCTGTTGTCTCTGCACTACAATCTTTGACTGGTGTTGCTTTCGCCCATCTTTTCAGGAATTCCGTCACAGTGATGATCTATCTCACTCCTGTTCTTTGTGCTGGTGGGTTAATTGGTCCCACAAAATCTATTTCCCATTTTTTTAATACCTGCAAAGTTATCTGTGGTCACAGGGGAATCTTGTCCCTTTTATTCGGTTTACCAACCCTCTGACATACATCGCATTTTTGGTAGTACTCTTTTGAGTCTCTGTGAATGGTCGACCACCATAGTCCTGCGCGTAATACCTTGTATGCGATAGCTTTTCCTGCATAATGTCCTCCTGCTATTCCCTCATGGGATTTTGCTAAAATCCTTGGTTTTTTATGTTCTAGCACACATCTTCTCAAGATGCTATCTGCGCCCATTTTGTATAAGTGTCCTGCAATCAACTGATAGTATGAAGCCCAGACTACTAGGTTTTTCTTCTGTGCGATGTTATATTCCTGTGGTGCAGTCCTTGTACTCAAGTAATGGATAATGTCTACGAAGTATTCATCGGAGATCTGGACTGAAAATAACTGTGCATATAGAAAGTTGTCCTCTAGATTTGTAGGTTCCTCCCCATTCATGATCCTTGATAGGTGATCAGGTCCTGCGTTCAGCTTCCCTTTTTTAACTATTACCTCAAAATCAAATTCTTGAAACAACAATAGCCATCTGCGAATTCTCCCCCCCCAACACTGGCTTGTTAACTAGGTACTTGAGAGTTGAATGGTTTGTGAACATATTGAAATGTTTCCCCAGTAAGTAATGTCTGAAATTCTGAAGCATGTAGACCATAGCTAGGCCTTCCCTCTCTGTAGTGTTCTAGTTCTGCTCCAATTCAGATAGTTTTCTGCTGGAAAATGCTATAGGATGATCCAATTCTTCGGTTCCTGGCTACGCTAGAATAGCTCCAAGTGCTATGGCCGATGCATCAACATGTACGTGTACCCTCAGACTATTGATAAGTGTAAACTACAACCAGTTAGACATGTTAATCCATGTTTGGTACAAATATCCACTAGAACCAAAAGAAAAGTAGCACATGTCATACCAGCTTGCCAATTCATCATGGATGGATTTCCCACCCAAGCGACCCTTAACATACTTCCCCTATGATCTTATGACCTGTTAATTGATATGGACTGGTTAGCTACTTATAAAACCAAATTGGAATGTTACCATAAAACTTTGGAGTGTGAGAATGAAGAAGGGAGAAAAATGACCCTCCAAGGTATTTAGAGGCATGTCTCAGTGAGACGAATATCAACCCTTCAAATGAAAAAGTATTGCAGAAAGGGATGTCCTCTATATGCAATACAGGTGTTGGAATCTGTTGAGGATGAAAAACCAAACCTAGAGGACCATCCCATATTAAGAGAGTATAAATACGTGTTTCCAGAATAGCTATCGGGTCTACCTATGAGAATACACATTGACTTCTCCATAGAACTTGCACCAGGAGCAGTGCCAGTGTCTAGAACGTCCTATAGGATGAGTACACTAGAGATAGTTGAGCTCAAGTTACAGCTAAAAGAGATGATGGATAAAGGATACAACCAACCTAGTGTATCCCCGTGGGGAGCACCCGTCTTGTTTGTGAAAAATAAATATGGCACACTCCGACTGTGCATAGACTATAGACAACTCAATAAGACAACCATAAATAACAAGCATCCCTTACCAAGAATCGATGACTTGTTTGACCAATTAAGGGGTGCTTCTATTTTCTCAAAGATTGACTTAAGGTCTGGATACCATCAAGTTTGAATCAAGGATGAAGACATTCACAAAACAGCCTTCAGGACAAGATATGGTCACTATGAATTTGTGGTGGTTCCATTTGGATTAACCAATTCCCCCACCACTTTAATGTGCTTGATGAATAATGTACTCAGGAAATTCATAGACATTTTTGTATTGGTATTCATTGATGATATCCTAATATACTCCAAGAACAAAGAGGATCATGAAGAACATCTTAAATTAGTTCTACAAGTACTAAGAGAGCTTCATCTCTATGCTAAGTTTAGAAAGTGTGACTTTTTCCAGAAGCAAGTCCATTATTTAGGCCATTTTATTTCTGAAGAAGGAGTGGCAGTATACCCTGACAAGATCAGATCTATTATGGAATGGCCTACCCCAAAGGATGTATCTGATATCAGATCCTTTATGGGCCTATCAGGATACTATAAAAGATTCATAAAAGGATTTTCCAAGATTGGTTGTCCAATCACTAGACTTCAGAAAAAGGGGGTTTAATTCACTTGGACATCAGAATGTGAAGAAATATTTCAGGAACTGAAATACCTTCTGACCCATGCACCTGTGTTGAATATTGTAGACCCTAATAACGACTTCCTCATGTGTACAGATGCATGTAAGGAAGGAATCAGAGGAGTCCTTATGCAATAAGGACGTGTAATTTGCTACGAATCCAGAAAAGTGAATGAGAATGAAATCAATTATGTGACCCATGATCTAGAGTTGGTTTCCATAGTGCATGCTTTAAAAATGTGGAGACATTACCTCCTAGGTAGGATATTTGTACTTATGACATACCATTATGAGTTGAGGCACATGTTTGATCAACCAAAAATCAATGCTAGACAAGATAGGTGGATGACTCTCCTTAGTGAGTTTGATTTCAAAATAAAACACATCAGAGGAAAGAAAATAGGGTGGTCGATGCCCTTAACAAAAGTGTGAAAATGATTCACCTGGAAGAAATGAGCACCTGTAAAACAGATGTCAGGGAGAGAGTCTGGAATGCACGAGAAACATATGCATTCTTCAAGACTATGACATCATACCTAAAGAAGGAGCCCATAGGGATAAAGTATGAAGGCTAACAGATGTTGGATGAAGGTTTGTTGACTTACAAAAACATATTTTATATCCCAAGTTGTGACGACTTGAAGAGGTTCATAATGGAAGAACTACACAAGAGACCATATAATGGTCATCCAGTTTATAAGAAAATGATTATGACCACTAGAAAAAAATTCTATTGACTTGGATTGAAAAAGGACATAACTAATTATTTAGCTAAGTGTCTAGAATGCCAGTAAGATAAGGTAGAACACTGGCACCCATTAGGGTTGTTACAACCTCTACCAATTCTAGAATGGAAATGAGAAACCATCTCCATGGATTTCATCACCGGATTACCAAAATCGACCAAGCAAAAATGATGCCATCATGGTAGTGGTGGACAAATTGAGCAAGTCTTCTCACTTCATCCCTATCAAGTCAACTTGTAAAGTATTATATATTGCCAACATATTCATGAAGGAGATATTCAGACTGCATGGCATGCCTAGGGAGATTATATCTAACATAGACACAAAGTTTACTTCAATATTTTGGAAGTCCTTAATGGCTGGTTTTGAGACTAAATTGTTGTTTAGCACAACCTACCACCCTCAAACTGATGGAAAGGCAGAAAGAGTAAACCATATATTAGAAGAAATGTTAAGGATGCATGTAATGCATCAGCCTAATAAGTGGGAAGACTACCTGCCATTGGTACAATTTTCCTACAACAACGGTTATCAAGAATCACTAAAGATGAGCCCTTTTGAAGCCCTCTATTGTAGACAGTGAAAGATTCCAATCAGATGGAGTAATCCAATGGATAGAATTACAATCGGACCTGACATGCATAAATAAATGGAACAACAAGTGATTCAGATAAAGAAAAATCTGAAAATTTCTCAGGATAGACAGAAGACTTACACCGACAGAAAGAGAACTCACAGAGAGTTCAAGACAGGAGACTATGTCTATCTCAGAGTTAGGCCCAATGATCCAGATTTTATGAGCAGAACGAAATGACTACAGATTATTACCAGATTCTTAAGACAGAATAATAGAGATACGGTAAAACTAGTTTTATATTCAATAAGAAAATAAGCTGAAACTGTAAAATGCAGCGGAAAACAAGCTTGTTGGAATGGTGGCGGCTTATCTCTGAGAAGAGATGTGATGGATGCGCTCATTCGCAAGAAGATGATTAAAATGAGGCTCTCAAGGCATTTTTACAATAAAGAGGAGTTTCAAAAACCCTAAACATCAAAAAACCTAACCCTAGGAGATGAAGTGCCAAAAGTCACGTGGGCCCCATTTGGGTAAGTCAATACATCAACTTCCCGGGGCCGTAACTTTTGCATACGATCTCTGTTTTAGGCGTATGATAGCCCATTGGAAATATCGATCTGAGGAATACAACAGTTGCTCAAATTTTCATGATGAAATTTTGCACCCGCAACATACCCAAAAAAACGTCATGTAGGGCCTCAAAACAACTCCGAAAGTTCAGGACCCGAAAATTGCTAAAAATAGTAAATTATCAAAATTGCTAGAAAGTTGTTTTGAACCAGCTGGAAAAGGTGGGTGGCCACCGATATACACCTGGATCAATCCTCCATCCTTAGGAAGCAATGGTCTCAATTGCGTTGAGTTCCCCCATCAAATGAGGAAATTTCTGCTGAATTTGGCCCCGGGTGAGCCACTTGCCTTGGTGCAGGAGCTGCCCTGCTTTGATGACTCGATAAAGTTGGATCCTTTGTTGTCGAGTTCCCTTGATCCGTGTGTCCACAATATTAAAACTAGATGCCTATTGTATGCAGTTGAGGTTGAGCTCTATTGGTGTCAGCTGTTCTGCTACATCTGAGGTGTCTAATAATGGTGGGAAATAAGGTCGAAGGAGGTCCACGTTGAACACTGGGTGCAGGCCAAGGAAAGGAGGAATGTTGAGTGCAAAAGAATTATCCCCCACAAACTTTGTGATGGTGTACATCCCATAATAGAGTGGGTGAAGCTTCCGATGGGGTACTGTAAGGCATTATTTCTGCAAGTACAATCAAACTTTGTCACCCACCTGAAACTTATGTGGAAACCAATGTTGATCATGGCGTTGTTTGTAGTTGTCAAAGGATATGCCCACAATACTGCTGACATATTTAGGTCCCAATCATCCCTATTAACGTTACAGATCTTCATCAGTGCGTTTTCAAGGATCTTGTTAAAGGCTTCCACTGTTCCATTTGCTTGGGGATGATATGGTGTACTCTTTTGATGATGAACTTCAAATTCCTCAGTCATAGCCTTAATAGTACTGTTAATGAAGTGAGTGCCTTGGTCACTCATTAAAATCCTGGGGCAACCAAATTTAGTGATCTCTTGTTTGAACAGAAAGTGTGCTGCTGTCTCTGCGCTACAATCTTTGACTGGTGCTGCTTTCGCCCATATTTTCAGGAATTCCGTCACAGTGATGATCTATCTCACTCCTGTTCTTTGTGCTGGTGGGTTAATTGGTCCCACAAAATCTATTTCCCATTTTTTTAATACCTGCAAAGTTATCTGTGGTCGCAGGGGAATCTTGTCCCTTTTATTCGGTTTACCAACCCTCTGACATACATCGCATTTTTGGTAGTACTCTTTTGAGTCTCTGTGAATGGTCGACCACCATAGTCCTGCGCGTAATACCTTCTATGCGATAGATTTTCCTGCATAATGTCCTCCTGCTATTCCCTCATGGGATTCTGCTAAAATCCTTGGTTTTTTATGTTCTAGCACACATCTTCTCAAGATGCTATCTGCGCCCATTTTGTATAAGTGTCCTGCAATCAACTGATAGTATGCAACCCAAACTACTAGGTTTTTCTTCTGTGCGATGTTATATTCCTGTGGTGCAGTCCTTGTACTCAAGTAATGGATAATGTCTACGAAGTATTCATCGGAGATCTGGATTGAAAATAACTGTGCATATGGAAAGTTGTCCTTTAGATTTGTAGGTTCCTCCCCATTCGTGATCCTTGACAGGTGATTAGGTCCTGCGTTCAGCTTCCCTTTTTTAACTATTACCTCAAAATCAAATTCTTGAAACAACAATAGCCATCTGCGAGCTCTCCCCCCCCGAACACTGGCTTGTTAACTAGGTACTTGAGAGTTGAATGGTCTGTGAACATATTGAAATGTTTCCCCAGTAAGTAATGTCTGAAATTATGAAGCATGTAGACCATAGTTAGGCCTTCCCTCTCTGTAGTGTTCTAGTTCTACTCCAATTCAGATAGTTTTCTGCTGGAAAATGCTATAGGATGATCCAATTCTTCTGTTCCTGGCTGCGCCAGTATAGCTCCAAGTGCTATAACCGATACATCAACATGTACGTGGAATGTCTTCTCCCAATCTGGGAATACTAGTATTGGTGCGGTTACCATCTTTTCTTTCAGTTTATCTAGACCATGTTGACAATCCTCATTCCACTAGAACTTTGTGTCTTTCCTTAGCAGTTTCTCCATTGGCGTGGTGATCTGCGCGTACCCTTTTATAATTTTTCTGTAGTATCCTGTGTGTCCCAATGTCACTCTTAGTTGACAAACTATTTTTGGTGGTGGCAGGTTAACGATCACTACAATCTTGGCATGATCTACTAGTAAACCTTGCTTACATACTTGTTGTTGGGAAAAATACCCTACGGACTAGCAAACTAGGGTCAGACTTGCATGCAGATTTTGACCGTAAAGAAATTACTTCTTAACCTACTACCCAAAACTTAAACCCCTCTTTCACAATACATGCATGGAAAGAAACTACTAACCTTGTTACTGATGTTTGGTGTAGATCCTTCGTTGCGCTTTTTGCCCGCTTGCTTGTGCTGCTCCTTCGAAAGATATCCTGCAATCAAGACAAACAACTATGCATGCATGCTACTTTTCTACTTGAGGGTTAGAAATTAAGCATAAATTAAACAAATCATAGATAACTCATGCATTGGGACGGGAAAAGTATTCTTTTATTATTTGAAAAAATGAATC
>SNQJ01S0066073.1:47894-67253 GCA_010110895.2 Picea sitchensis
CAGTTAACTGACCCATAGCTTTTTGTTCCGTCGACAACTTTCCTATTTTTATGTTTTGTTAGGTACACACGAGCTGTAGTGGGCCTGCCAGCGTGCACACGCGTGCAGTAATGGGTTAGGGCGCGTGGGCCTTGACCCAAGAGGATTTTCAAGGAGTTTGTTCAACAGATGTTTTGGCAATGAAGGGATATGAGTTGGCCTGATTCCAGGTAAGCATGTGTGGTGAACTTTAGGGTTATAACAATACTATATGGCCCAATAGAATTCTGAAGGGTGTTCCAAATATAGATTTCTTAATGTTCAAGGATATTTGGCATTTCCTGCATCTTTCTAACATCAACCTCAACACCTCCACATGATCATTCAACATGTTGTACACTGTCCAATCATCCAAATATACCTCTTGAAACCGATGGAGGAATTCTTTGAAGGCAACAATGACTACTCTGGAGAAAATTGCTGGTGCATTTTTCAGTCCAAAAGGCATGACTGTGTACTAGTAGGATCCCCATTCTATAGCAAAAGTGGTCTTGTATCTGTCTTCCGGTGCTATCTTGATATGATGGTATCCTAAAAATCCGTCGGTGAATGAATAAAATTCCTGTCCTCCTACATTCTCTAACACCTCATCTGTGAAAGGTGTAGGGAATGGGTCATGTAGGGACACATCATTCAACTTTCTCAAGTCAATGCATATTATTATCCCTCCTTGTCTTGAACTACCATCGGGATTATCCATTTTGATTCTTCCATAGGTTCTATGATTATAGCTTCCAACATCCTATCGATCTCAGCTTTGACTTTTTTATTATGTATCATATTTAGTCTGTATGGTGTTCTTTGATCAGTCTTGCCTAAGTTCTGAGTGGCATCTTCATTTCACCTAGCTCTCCTTCTATGCCCTTAATTTCTGTGAACGTTGTGGGGAATAGGCCATTGTATTCGCGCAGTAACTCTGTTATGCTTTCCACTGTTTGCTCATCCCAGTAGTCTCCAATGATGTCCATTTTTGGATTCTCAACTGTCCCAATGTTGACTTTCTTCACCTTGATCAACACATCAATTACTTCTGATTCTAGAGGTGGACCTTCCACTTCTCTTTCGCCTTCAAATTCCTCACTCTAAATATCACAAAGATCATTTTAATCTAGTACTTCTTCCTGCACATGGTAGAATGACATCAGTTCCTTCACTGTCTGTCTATTATGCTATTGTTTTTCTATTATGAGTTCAACTTATGGTCCTTTGGTGAATATCACCCCTCTTATTTGTTTAAGTGTTGCATCTATGTTGGGGTTCTCATGTTCAAATGAGAAAGTGACTGTAAAGTTCTCTTGTAGTATTGTCCAGCTCGTAGTTCCTTTGCGCAGTTCTTGGTTTGTATACCAGTTTTCTAGGATGTCGTCTAATGTGTGTACAGAATGATGAGGCCATTCTTCTGGGGGTGTCATTTTCCACAACGCTTTGCACTTCTCCAAGTGTTCTGCTGGTGCCCCCCGTCCATCATATTTATGCTGCTAGTTTCTTCTTTGTTCTGCGCCAAACCTTATGCGCAATAACCACTTACATTGGTACCAGTCCTTGATTGTTTCTTTGTTTTCACCCCACCATCTTGCAGGTGTGGCCTTGAGTTCTATATCTAGTGAGAAGAGTCTCTGATTTTCTAACACTTCATGTTCGTAACGTGTCAGGAATGTTTCTAGATCATTTAACCCATGTAAACTGGGTGGTTCCCTTATCTTCATACCTACCCATCTTACTCTACAGTCTATTCTTGCACATCTTCTTGTGTAAACTTCATGTAGCCTTTGTTTCCAGTTGTCTAAACTCGTATCTGATTCTGACGCACATGAGGTGATGCTCTGCCAACTGAGTATCCCATCTGCAGTTGGGTTTATCTAATCCTCATCTCGCTCAGTTGTTCTGTACAACTGGCTAATTCCCTCCAAGTCCAAGCAAGTAGGCTCTACGAACCTTTCCCCTTTCGATGGGTCTAATGGTGTAATGACCTTGTATTCTCCTGACTCAAAGGTTATTTTTCGTGTCTTCAAGTTGATTATGGCCTGGTTATCAAACGCCCAATCCAAGCTGAGCAATGCTAGGTAAGGTTTTGTGCCATCCACTATCTCTATTACTTCGAAGTTAGCTTTAGTGCACACTCCATCCAGGTCTACTATTACTCCTTTTAGCCTCCCTATTGGCATAACTCTATGTTGGTTTGCTAGTTTTAGTTGAACAGGTGAATATCCTAATATGGGATGTCCCATACATTGCCATGTCTTCTTTGGTAATACATTGACTTCAGAGCCTAGATCCAATATGATATCTCCCATGCTGAAATATCCAATGTCCTAAACTCCCTACTTGATCTTCTCCTTGTATGTAGGTGATTGACTATTTTCTATTCTAACTGTCCTTCTGTATCTACGCTACATCTTTCTAGCATATTTTGTAATACTTTGACAGAGGATGGATCATTTAGTAATTTTATACATGATTGCAAAAATCCTTTGATTGTACTTACTTGTCCCAGGGGATTCATTTCTTTGGTATGATCCAATGATGGAGGCATATCATACTCTGGTACTTCCTTACTATGATACGCGGTTGAGGTCGACACTATGTTAGGCTTAAAAAATTCTTATCCATCTTACTTAAATATCTCCTTCTCGTTCTACACGTTGAATTGCTTCCTTGGTTCAACATTCTTCTTCACCCATTGGTGTGGTACTGACTCTTTTCGTACTGTGTCGTTTCTTGTTTTAGCTCCTCCGCGTGTAACTATGTTGATTTTTCTTCCTTCATCCCTAGCTTCTGCTAAAATCCATTGAACATACTAATTTTTTTGATTCCTCTTTTCCTGGATCTTCCCTAATAACATAGGACATTCTTCCATGTCATGATTTGATGCACGACGATACATACAAGTCGCTGGTGGAAGTGGACATTCTCTTGCATAGTGTCCTGGTTGTTGACAATTGTGACATACCACTGGTTCTCTACCTCTTCCAAAGCCTCCTCTTTCTCGTCCTCCGCCTCTTTAGCCAGCTCGATCCCCTCGCGACGCATTATACTGAGGTGTCTGGTTATACTACGCGATATTGTAGTGGGGTTGCAATGTGTTGTACTGTGGCTGCGCTGTGTTATATGGTTGTTGCACAATGTTGTATGGGGATGGTACCTAGTTAAACTAAGGGGTGAATTTCCTGATCATCATTTTTGCGTGCACCCTATATGCATCTGATGTCCACTCTCTCATCAACTCCATGGTTCTACAGTCTTTGTCATCATGGCCTACTGACTTGCAAAAATTGCAATATGAACTCTTTGGGACTGTCTGGTACTTCTCCATCATTGGGAAGTGATATGGATCGTGGCCCTGTTTCTTACATATTTCACACCATAGTACTCCTATTGGTAACGGATTTGGAATTCCTGTTGCCATGTATTGCACGAATGTTGGACATTCATTTTTGTGGTGTACTTATGTCCTGCATGTGGTACACCAAAATACTTCTCGTTTGTCCTTACTTTTGTTCTAGTTTAGCTAGAATGTTAAGTTCTTCAAATCCTCCTTTATATCCTCAATGGATGGATCTGTCTTCTGATATTGGTTTTCTTCCAATTGCAGGGCTGCCTGCAGAGCCTCTACCTACGTCTGAAACTTCTATTGTTGTAGTGGATATTTTAAGTGTGGTAATAGTGAATTGACGAACAAGTGACTATGCTTCATATCTGTCATGACATATTTCATATTTCCTTTTAGTCGCTTGAATCTCTAGTCAATCTCCCATACATATTCTCCTGGTTTCTGCCTAATTTCTATCATCTCATTCATGTATTGGTCCTTTGAACTTGGATTTTGAAACTCATTTATCAATAACTTCTTGATATCCACAATCGTTCTAGTTGTCCCTGGTGGATTGTTTGTGGCTAAACCCATATAACAATCCAGTGCGAGATCCCTTAGTGTGATAGCTAGCTGTGCAAGTTTAGTGTCCTCGTCCATGGTTTGTTTTGCTTCCTAGATCTTTTCGCAGATAAATAGGTGCTTCTGCGGGTCCTTCGACGGTTCTTCTTTGTATTCTAGTAACCTGATGGTGGGATGATGCCCTGCCATCCTGAATGATGAACTAATACCTCCGCGTGGTGTATATACTTGACTAATTCTGCTTGAACTGGCTCCCCAGTTGTTGTTCCTTGTGCAGATGTACTTCCTGCTGTCTTCCTTCTCCCGAAATTTGGTTGTCTAAATGGTGGTGTTATTTTTGGTGTGTTGGTCGCACATGGGTTTATGGGTTCCAAATTGAAATTAATATGGCTAAGATTGCTTCCTTATATTCCTTCTCTTGGACCTCTTGTCTTCCTCTCATATTTTGGACGCATGATTTATTCAATCTGCTCCACATCCTGGAGATCCTCTACCTCCTATTCATCACTTTCCAAGCCTTCCCTCGCGGCTATGACTCTCTTCTTGGTGTTCACCTTGTATTGGTAGGGTACTCCACTGTGCGTGTTTCCAGCTATCACCATGATCCTCTTGATCTGGTCATCATCCATCATGATTGGGTCCAAGGCTTCCTCCTTCTTTCCTTTATCCCTTTCTCCTTTTTCTGTCAGTGCTTCCCCCCTTCCCCCATGCACGCAGGGACGTTTAGATACATGAATCCATTGTCATTACACATTTGGTATAGATCAATATCTTAATATAAGTATACAACGATCTAATATACCTTCCTCGAGTCCCACGTAGAAACTCTTGCTTTGCTGCACTGTATGAATTCGTAGTATCTACTAAAAATTCTGTTATAAAGCCTGCTACAATACTGTCGAGCCAAAAATCTACTGCGCGAGTGAATTTCTTATTCACCTGCTGTAACTGCGCGATATGAATTGAGGTCCAATCTAACTGTTGGATCCGATTTGTTGCATGGTTGTCCTTCAACCTCAATATCCACTCCTACAATAAGTGTGAAAAATCACAGAAAAATACTTCATGGAGATCAATAAACACATACTTCTCAAGATATTTGCGCGGTGTTACTCTAGGGTTTATGTTATCTTGCTATGCAAAATCTAGCTCCTTTGTTTTCAACCATCTCTCTAGTTCCTCTTTCTTGGGTCTCCAAGGTATACACATTCCATCCTATATTTTCATTCTTTTTGACACTTCGGTCCCAAATATTACAAATGTTTAACAGTTTTTCAACAGATCAAACATTCTTTTAACAGATCCTCAACAGATATCATCCACTCAATCCTATGCTGTTCCAGCCAGCAAAAGAACCATTTGTTGGTTTCTTATCTTAGTTATACCTTTAACATGATTCGACCCAGGTTCATGTCTACTAGGGATCCAACAAAGCCTCTAAAACTATTGGCCCTCCTAGTAAACCATAAGGCAACACAATACACATAGTGCACTGCGTAGTCTCACCCGAGATAGTCTTAATGGGTGAATTCAATACTCAAGTGCTTGCAGTCCAGGACTAAATGGGGATCTTTGAATTGTGCGCTGTGAATTTTATCCAATTATTAAAGCAATATATTGTCATTCTCATTCATGCATGTAATGTAATTAGATCCATTCATTCATTCATACATCATTATAACATCTACTCATAGACAATAACAGAGATACAAACATTCAACCACATAACACAGGTTTTACTGTGGTTCACCCCCTCCTGGGCTACGTCCACAAAGATCTGGATCTCAAGCTCTTTTATTAGGGTAGTTCCAAAACTATAGTGTCGTGCACTCTACAATTCATCCTTAGTCGGGTCAAGATCTATTTTGAGGTGGACTACATCACACCAGGCTCCTTTTCCTATGATCTAACCCTCAAGAACTACCCTTCTATGTCCCTACAGATCCACAACTTACAAGATATGATTGCATTACAGTAGTGTTACAAACTAGTTACTTCTTCTCACACGAGTAACACTCCATAAAATCCAAATTCTCTCCTAGACCTCCTAAGCATCTATTTATATGTATTTTTTCTCATCATCCATTAAAATGTATTACAAAAACCCTAACCTTAGCTTCGTTAGGTCTTCCATGCATGTGCGCATGCTACTTTTCCTTCCAGCTGTCGCTTTCCTCTTGCATTCCTTTCTTCCCAAAATAACCTTTCTTTCTGATTCAGCATGCTTCCAACAATCCCTTCCCAAGAATGGAAAAAACATCATTTTACTCATGTAAGGGTGAATCTCATGTTATATGGAAAGTCTTCCACAACCTCATGTGAATTTTAATGAGGAATACATGGGTGTATAATCTATTTTTATAGAAGAAGATGGTAGCTCTCTCACACCACCTCCAGATATTGAAGATGGAATGTGGCAGATGCATTTCGATGATGCTTGTTCAAGTGAGGGAAATGGAGCAGGCATAATGTTGTATTCTCCCATAGGAAAGATCCATAATTTTTCTTACAAATTGGAATTTGCTTGCACTAATAATGTCACAAAGTTTGAATCCTTGATCCTTGGTATTGAAAATTATTTTAATCTTGGATGTTACCATCTTACTATTTTTGGGGATTCATAACTTATTGGGAATTTGGTTAGAAGAATTTATAACCTCTCAAACAAGTTGCATAAAAGGTATACACAGGCAGTATGTTATCTGATTTCAAATATCTCATCTTTTAACATTACTCATATTGGGAGAGACTTTACTTCAATGGCTGATAGGATTTCTATTTTTGCAGCGAGTCCTACTAGGAAACTACTTCTTCAGAGGCCTGATTGTACATTTATGTATTTATATCGTCCACATTTTCCTGATAATGTAGAATCATGACAAGTTTTTCTTGATGACGAAAGTATTTGTGCTTTCTTGCAGAATGAGGCTATTAAACGAAAGAAAATTATATATTTGGAAGTTAATAAGTTTCCAAAAGGACAAAGTTCTCTAGAGAGCTCATTCTCATCTAGTGATGTTGAGAACAAGAAATACAAAGAAGAGGAGGAGTCAAAAAGAAAAATTGGTCGTACTATTTTGGTGAATATTGGGACTCATTATGACCCAAATATTTTGCAAATTGGAGCCCAATGTTTAGAAAAGAAAAAACAAACATTCATGGATTTATTCCATGAATTTAAATATATCTTTTCTTGGTCATATGAGTATCTCTGTGGTTTTGATCATAATGTTATTCAACATGCTATTCCTATCAAGGAAAAAGAAAAACTATTTAGGAAAAGACAAAGGCCTATCAATGTTGTCTTGGAAGCTACCATTAGAAAGCAAGTTGAAAAATTAATTAATGCTCACAATATATTTCCTGTAAAGTATTTTGAGTGGGTATCTAACCTTGTCCCAGTGTGGAAGAAAAATGGTGATATTAGACTATGTTTTGATTTTTGTGCTTTAAATAGGGCAAGTTAAAAGATAATTTTCCTCTTCCAAATACAAAATTGATTTTGCATCAAGTGGTAGGGTCCCAAATGATGTCCCTTATTGATGGTTTTTCAGGTTATAATCATATTAGAGTCAAGAGGGATGATAAATAAAAAACCACATTCACCACACGATGGGGCACCTTTGCATATGAAATAATTCCTTTTGGTCTAATAAATGTAGGTGCAACCTTTCAAAGGGATATGCAAATAACCTTTGATGATCTTATCGACAAGATTATTCAAATCTATCTTGATGATTTAACTATCTATTCTAGAAATAAACAAGATCACTTTGATCATATAAGAAAAGTTTTCATATGTTGCAGACCATTCAGAATGTCCTTGAATCCTACATAATCTGTTTTTGGTGTCACACAAGGTAAACTTTAGGGCTATATTTCTTCTAATTCAGGAATTAGTATTGACCCTGAAAGAGTTATCACAATCCAAAATATTTAAGCTCCTTCTTCTAAAAAATAAATTCAATCTTTTATGGGTAAAATCAATTTTGTTAGAAGATTTTTTCCTGATTTTTCTAGAATGGTCAAACCAATTCATAAAATCCTAAAGCAAGATCGATCATTCTCATGGAATGTTGACATCGAAAAATATTTCATAGAAATCAAGAGAGCAATCAGTTCTGCCCCGGTTTTGGAAAAGGTGAATTTTGAAAAAGATTTCATTATTTATACTAATGCCACTGAAGAAGCAATATCTACTATTCTTCTTCAGAAAGTTGATCAAGATAATGACCAACTGATATCTTACATGCACCAAATATTATTAGATGATGAATTTAAATACACATTGATTGAAAAACATACTTATGCCTTGCACTTGACTCAACATCCCAAACCAAGTGCTTCTTCTAAAAATGACACGGATGCCTTCTCTTCATTGTTTCTTGTTGAACATGAAAATATAGATTTAGTAGAACATCCTTGGTATCAAAACATAATTTACTATTTTCAATTTAAAAAATGTCAAGATAATCTTGAGTACTATGAACGTAGGAGGGTTCATCTTGAAGCTTCCAAATATATAATCTTGAGTACTTTTGTTTTCTAGAGAACCGTTGAGGGATTGCTATTACATTGTGTAAATTATACAACAACCCAAAATATCCTAAAGGAAATCCACGGGTCAACAGACTCAACTATTCACATTGGTGGTCATTTTGTTGCAAAATCCACTACACACAAAATCTTTAGAACCGGTTATTACTCGCCTTTAGTTTTTAAAGATTCTTATAAATTTGCGCACGCTTGTGATGAATGCCAAAAGTTTGTTGGCAAAGAAATTTTTTCTTCCATGCCCTTATAGCTATTTCCTCACGATATCACTTTTTCTAAATGAGGATTAGATTTCATTGGTCCTATTAAGCCTCCATCTTTTGTTGGACATATTTTCATCTTAACAACGATAGACTACTTTACTAAGTGGACTGAAGTTGTACCACTCAAGAATGCACAAGATGAACATGTAATATCATTTTTGGAATCTAATTTATTTTCTTGTTTTTCTTTTCTGATATAAATCATATTTGGTAATGGACCAACTTTTATATCAAGAAAATTTACTCAATTCCTAAATAAATTCAGGGTGAAGCATTTTATTTCATCTACTTATTATCCTCAAGGAAATGGGCAAGTTGAATCTACAAATAAAAATCTGGTCAAGATTTTAAAGAAGATAATAAATGATAAACCTCGCCAATGGAAAACATTACTCACTTAGGCACTATGGGTAGACTGAACCGCTAATAAAACTAGTACTGATGATACCCCTTTCCAATTACTATATGGTCATGAAGCTATAATGCTTGTAGAACTTGAGTTGACTTCCCTTAGATTAGTATTGCAGTCTGAAGAGTTGAAATCTACAAATATCCCTCAAAGGATTAATTCCCTACTGGCTCCTGAAGAAAAAAAAAATATTTTCTCTTGAAAATCTTAAGAAGAGACAACAATCTATCAAAAAATATTTTGAAAAAAGAGAAAAATCAATTAGTTTTGCAACTGATAATTTTTTTACTTTGGGATTCTGCTCATGCTGACAAAGGTAAGCATACAAAGTTTTAGAAGCTTTGGTTAGGTCCTTATATAATTGCTTTTGTTGTTGGTAATAATTGTTATTTTTTTAAAAGACATAGATGGGCGATTGTTTTTGTACACAACTAATGGTTGATATTTGAAACACTATGTCGAACCTGGCTGATTTTTATTTTCAGTGTATCTTGTACATTACTTTGATTTTTTGTTTATATAGTTTTATTTGCTTTTATCTTTTTTCCATTATTGAATTTCTTGTTTTGATATTGCTTTATATTTTTGAGTTCAAACGAGATCAATTAAGTTACTTGTTTGATCATTCAATTGCAAAAAAAATCATTTTTCTATTCTGAAAGAAAACAGACAACTAAGTTAAATGAATGGTTTTCAGTCCACAACACTACTTATGCAGTTTTTGTTGAACATATCATAATGTCTTGTTAATGCTTGGAGATTATAACTTGTTATGTATTCTTCTATCATATTCTACCCTTCATGAGTGTTCACTCAAGAGGATATCATGAAATTTCTACAAAATCTTCATTGAATTACATGAGAAGAAGAAACCACCAACACATTCGATTTCAAGTTTTAAAGTGAAACCATAAAATTATGAGTTCTAGTCAATCATAAAATTGACTACCCCGTGAAGTTTTGAGATGTTGACTCAAAATATTGTCACCTAATATAAGAGCCCACAAAGGATTGCAAAGCCTATTAATTAGATTATGATATATATAATTAGTAGGTGGGATCCCCTTTAAGAAAACTTAGAATTATTGATTTTCAATCATTTCTCTTGGTATATATACATATCTTCTTCAAAGAGATGATGATAATAAAGGTTCCAAAGATATGACAATTCTTGGCATGATGATACATTTTAGTTTAATGCAATGGTGGCTACTTCATATTTCTCATTTGATGGCATAACACTTGTGAAATGATAAAATTAATGATCTCTATACCATTCATGGTTACACATACAAAAGGGGTTAGAATCATTTTACACATGAAAATGAAATATAAGATTGGTTATAACGATATAATTTTTATATTGCATATATATTGTGACTCCCTCATACATATATAGTGCATTGTTACTAAGCCATGGTTTATTATGTCAAAGAATTTGTTTTTCAAAACATAAGGTGGAATCGTATAAGTTATAAAAAAGGGGTAACAACATGATGAATGATGGGAAGAATGTGATGATTATATACAACATATGCATATGATTTAAAAACTCTTGTGAGATGATTGTTTTGTGAAGAAAATTTGCAGACATAGTTTTAGTGTTTTAAATTTGAATAGTTTATCATGCATTCCTCTCATATCATCACTTTTCGCAAGACATTTATTCATATATCCCAACCATATAAAATGTCATTTTCATGCACTTCCCTATTAATATTTTAAAAATAAAATGGTCTGTGCATATGAAGAATTTTAGTTCAGATTTCAAATACAATATTCTAAAACAACTAGCTACAATAAAAACAGATGCATAATTTTTTGATATTGTCACCTTCCCCGAGTAACAAAGGCATCTGGGAGTTTTCATGTAAGGTAAAACTTCCACTATTGCTTGTTTATCTAAAGATAAAGATGAATAAGGAATGTATATAAATAAATTAGGTGTATATAATACTAGGAGTTATGTGAAAAAACCCCCTTTCTCTATATTCATAAAGATAATGGAAAAAATTGCTCATTGATACATAATTGATGGTGGGTCAGGTCCTAACGTCATGTATAAGATCATCATGGAAGAGTTAGGTATTTATTGTATGAATGAAAATTCAAAGAGTATGTTGTCTTACAATAGTCAACAACAAGTCACAATTGGTGAAATCAAAGACGTGACCTTACTCTTGTGTGATCATCCAGAGATAAGAACCACTTGCAATACTCAAGTGGTATACATGCCAGTCATTAATTACTCTATCATTTTGGGAAGAGACTACAAAGATTTAACTGGTGGATATATTTCATGTTGATATTATGGTAGCTGCAGGAGTTATTAAACTCTACATGTAACCCTGACGAGAATAGAATATTCTGGAAAGCAAGAAGAAACCCTAAAGCATTGAACATAACCCTAGAAGGCAAATTGGCTAAAGGAAATATTTAATATTGAGTTTTTAGCCTCCAAAATGAGAAGTCAACCTAGACAACTAAGGAGTATCATAAATACGGGATGCCAGAGCTCATTTGAGAGACACAACTTGCAACTACAAAATTCAGTAGTGCGCAAGTCTGAAGGGTAGTGCAGTTACTGCAAACCTATAATTTTGGTCTTTATCGGTTGGAATTTTTGATCAGTCTTGGTTATCTTTGCTTGGTGCATTAGCCTTGGTTGGCTATTGATTTGCTACTAGAATTCTTCTCTGTCAAGGTTAAGGTACTCGGGGGTGGAACTTGTGCCTATGGTTGGGTGACAATATTGCTATATTGTCTATGGTTAAACAAGCACACCTATTGTTTATAACAGGTTACAGACCCACACTATCTTCGGACAGTCTAACTACTAGAAGATATATTGGGAGGATTTGATCAGTTACAGTTACAGTTGCAATCAAAGTTTTGTTGTAGCAATGAAACCCTAACCCTCTTGTTAAGGCACCTTAAGGGAATTGATTGACCTAATTTCTGGATAGCCTAGTGTGCCCTAGCCTAGCGCACCTCCTGGTACTCTCAGCAAGCTAGTACGTCAAATTTTGAGTTTTTGGTCAAAATCATAGGTTGACCAAGTCAAAATCAAAGGTTGACCAAGTCAAAAGCAGTCATGACTTACTCTACGAAGTCAGAAAAAAAGTTAGAAGGGGATTCTAAATTCAGAGCATGGAAGACAAGGATTGATCTCATCCTTCCTAAGAATAAAGTGTTAGATATCGTGAAAGAAAAGATCGTGTAACCAAAATTTGAATAAGGAAAAGAGAAGGAACCTCAGAACGTTGCAGTTATGGAGAAGTTCAAGGAAAATGACATCAATACTATGAGTATCATAGTAGAATCTGTAAAATACCACTTGATACCCTACATCTCTCATCTTGACTCATCTAAGAAGATGTATGATGCCCTAACTAACCTCTTCTCAGTCAAAAACATTGGACAAGTAATGAGTCTGAAGAATGAGCTTCGTGACATGAAAATGAATGATGATGACAACATAACATCATACTTGGTAAGAATCTCTCAGTTAAGAGATCAACTGCAAGATATTGAAGAAATCATTTCAGAAAAGGAACTGGTAAATATAGTACTCAATGGCCTTCCCAAGACATGGGATGCATTTGTCGCAAGCATGAACACAAGAAAATAATATCCCACATTTGAAGAACTTTGGACTTGCTATGCACAAGAAGAATCAAGGATTAGCGCAAAAGAGGAATTCCAAAGGAAAGATGATGATCAAGCCTACACAACAAAGTTCAAGAAATTCAAGAATAAGAAGAAGTTTGACTCAAGGAAGAATCCAAATCAATAGAAGGATATGTCAAAAATACAATGATTCAACTGTCGAAAATATGGTCACTACAAGAATAAATGTCCCGAGTTAAAGAAAATGAAGGAAACACACGAAGCACCAGTTGCTGAAGAAAATGAACCCTCAAAGAAAGTCAAACAAGATGAAACATATTTCTTCTTCTAGTCAAGGTAACAATATTCTCTTGTAACATAGTCCTTGTACATACCATGTTTACATAGTTCCTGTATATCTATTTCTTATAAGTTAAGATGGTTAGTGAAACAACACCTATGGAAGAATAAAAATATAATGATTACTATTATGATTATCACTGGTCAATTAATGTATCTAAAAAGATGAAGTACATCGACAATCCTTGGTAACAATTCCCGTGGAAGCTATTGTATAAGTAACAACTGCCAGATAAGCCAAAATCAGAATCAAACTTGAAGAGACCCAGAAGAAGTCAAAACAAAAAGAAGTTAACAATCAAGAGGAAATCCGAAAAAGACTTGTGACACTTTGCAGAAGGCAATAAGGATGCAGATGAAAGCCTGGACTCTCTTAGATAGAGAGTTTTGATTATAGAATTCTGAAAAGAAGAGGATGAATTCATACATGAAGCAAGGATTAGGAGGGAGATAATCCTAAATTGATATGATCCATTGAGGATTATGAAGTATATGTTCGTGTTTCCATTGAAAGTAGAAGCCATGATAAGAAACACGTGTTCAGAAGAAGTCTTCTTCGAAAATAAGCCTTAAAGTATCCTTAGTTTTCCATCTACATCCATGATCCTATGATGAAAGGAAGAATTCAAAATATTCAGGGAATGGAATATATAGAAGACTCCATGGAACTAAGAAATAAAGAGAAACATGAGGAAGAACATGAATATTCCAAGAAAGAAAGAAAAGGAATAACAATCAGTTATTATACTGAGAATCACAAGAGTACAAGCTTGGTTTGAACCCACTAGAAGCAATCAAGTAGGAGAAATGGAAGTTATGATAAAGAACAATGTATATAAGAAAATGTGAAAAAGACTTATGAATGGAAACATTGTGAGATTCATAGGTTCTTCTAGAAGGAGGGAGAAGACTATGATGGCATATCGTTCCAATAAACCAGATGTATTTCCTGCAATATCCATGGATTGGAACTTACATGTAAAAGAGTGCTCTTCCCAAATAAAGCAAATTGAGAAAGAAGTTTATGCCAGAAAGAGACCCGTGTATGCAGATATAAGAAAACCTTGTATGGATTCAAACAACTTGATGCAGAGTATCTCATATACAACATAATCATGGTGAAAAACTTTCTATGTCAAAGATAGTGTATTAGAATGGTTACTCAGAAATCTGGGATGATGGATTGCTAATCCATGACAAACTCTCAGGATGACATGAGAAGTGCTACTTGGATATGTTTCAGTTTGAGATTTTCCATGATGTCATGAGCTAGCAGGAAACAAAATTACTGAATTCAACCATGATATATTGTAATGATCAGAGATATATGAAGCCTTCAGAGAAAACCAGTGTTCCATGACAGATCCAAGTACATTTGAGATCAAGCATTATAATATCCATGATGAAGTCCAGAAGAGAGAAGTGGTTCTCTTGTATATCTCCACCGATGAGTAGAGAACATATATTTTTGTAAAGCCTCTATCCAAGATGAAAATTTTGCTTACTTAAGAAACAAGCTGGGACTCGTGGAGACAACTTCCTTATTGAAAAAGGAAGAGATTACTCCCAGGTTGGGAGGGAGTACTGATATGTTATTAATTTAGGGATAGCCATTTTTCAGTTCGAAAAATGGTCCAGGATGGGAAGTTCCTTTCCAGTTCGAAAAGTGGTTTGATATTTCTGATGAACATTCATTTTCCAGTTTGGAAAATGGTCCATATAGGACAGTCAGTTTCGTAATGAAAATGGCCCGATAGATTGCTAATGTACCATAAATGATTCTCCTTGTGGATAGTGTGGGGGAATGGTTTAGGACAGTCATTCTTCTTGGAATTTACTCTTAGTAGTGGTCAAGTAGAATGGTTTGGCTCGCTGGGCAATCATTCTTTTGAAGTTCACAATTGTGAGCAGTTTTGAAGAATGGTCCGTTTTGGAGGTGGGTGCAGGACAATCATTTCCTTAGGAAATGGCCCGGACAACCATTCCCTAGGGCAGACTCATTCTCTCTAGGTTGCACTATGATTAGTGCCAAAGGAATGGCCTAGTTAGGTGAATGGTCCAAGTTCAACAATCCGTGACAGGCATTCCCTAGGGAAGAGTCATTCTCTCTAGGTTGCACTATGATTAGTGCTGGAGGAATGGCCCAGTTAGGCGAAAGGTCCAAGCTAAAAAATCAGGGACAATTGTTCTTCTATGATTGAGAAGAATAGTCCAGATAACCCATGGCTGATGTTTTACTTTCTTAGGGAAGATGATCTTCAAGATATCACAGATGTGAGTGGAAGAATGGCCCAGATGACTCAGTTTATATCATGATATTGTTATGCAGGTTGATATCAGATGAAATGATTGCTGTGAAGACTATATGTCTCTGGAAAGTAGTTGTATGCTACTGTGGTAGATGTGTTCCACCGGTTGTGACTATTTTCCACTGGTCAGTAGCCGTGTGCTACTAGGTGTGGTTGTGTACCACATGATAGTAGTTGTGTAGTACTATGGATAGACACAGTTGTGTTCTATTGAATGGAATTGTTCTGATTTCCATGGAGACTACCACTAGTGTTGGAGATAATTTCCAGCTAGATGGATAATCAATATGATGTTGGAAAAACATTCTCCCTGTGGAAAATGGTCTAGGAAAGTCATTCTTCTAGGACGTATGTCCAGATTAGAAGAATAGTCCTTGCAACCCATGGCATGGCTTCCAACATCCGTTGGAAAAATTATTCTTCTAGGACATATGTCCAGATTAGAAGAATGGTTTTGGTATCACCCCGTGGAGTGAGTGACTTATTAAAAATCATGCCCGATTACTCAGATGGAGTATGGATTCGAGAGATGATGC
Source organism: Picea sitchensis (assembly GCA_010110895.2). NCBI lineage: Eukaryota > Viridiplantae > Streptophyta > Pinopsida > Pinales > Pinaceae > Picea > Picea sitchensis. The sequence goes on from SNQJ01S0066073.1 coordinate 63,866, forward strand.
AGTTGATGCTATCAAATGATATTGATAGTGATGATGGTGCTCATGATTTGACCATGAGATAGCCTGTGTGGCTATGATGGTGCTACCGATTGAATGGTCTATTTGTGCTCAAGATCATTGCCTTTAATACCTCCCTAGCTAGGAGGGAGTGTTGATATTATGGTAGTTGCAGGAGGTATTAACTTCTACATGTACCCTGAAGAGAATAGAATATTTTGGGAAGCAATAAGACACCCTAAAGCATTGGACATAACCCTAGAATACAAGTCGGCTAAAGGAAATATTTAATATTGAGTTTTTAGCCTCCAGAATGAGAAGTCAGCCCAGATAGCTAAGGAGGAAGAGTATAAATATAGGATGCCAGAGCTCATTTGAGAGACACAACTCACAACTGCAGAAATTCAGTAGTGTGCACTGCAGAAATTTAGTGCACAAGTCTGGAGGGTAGTTGTAGCTGCAGTTACTACAAAACTTTAATTTCGATCTTTCTGGGTTGGAATTTTTGATGAGTCTTGGTTATTTTTACTTGGTGCATTAGCCTTGGTTGGCTATTGATTTGCTACCAGAATTATTCTCTATCAAGGTTAAGGTTCTCGGGGGTGGCATTTGTGCCTATGATTGGGTGACAATATTGCTATATTGTCTATGGTTAAATAAGAACACCTATTATTTATAACATTTCATTCGATGGGACACATATGTCCCTTCCCAAGAATGGAAAGAACATCATTGTACTCAGGTAAGGGTGAATCTCACCTTATATTGAAAGTCTTCCACAACCTCATTTAAATTTTAATGAGGAATATATTTGTGTATAATCCATTTTTCTAGAAGAAGATGGTAACTTTGTCACACCCCCTCTGGATCCTGAAGACGAAATGTGGCACATGCATTTCGATGGTTCTTGTTCAAGTGAGAAAAATGGAGCAGGCATAATATTGTATTCTCTGGTAGGAAAGATCCATAATTTTTCTTACATATTGGAATTTTCTTGCACTAACAATGTCAGAGAGTTTGAAGCCTTGATCCTTGGCACTGAAAATGCTTTTAATCTTGGATTTTATCATCTTACTATTTTTGGGGATTCATAACTTATTGTAAATTTGGTTAGAATAATTTATATCCCATCAAACAAATTGCTTAAAAGGTATACACAGGGAGTATGATATCTGATTTTAAATATCTTATCTTTTAACATTACTCATATCAGGAGAGACTTTAATTCAATGGATGACATGATTTCTATTTTTGCAGCCAATCCTACTAGGAAGCTACTTCCTCAAAGGTTTGATTGTACATTTATGTCTTTATATCGTCGACATTTTCCTGATAATGTAGAATCAACACAAGTTTTTCCTCATGATGAAAGTATGTGTGATTTCTTGCAGAATGAGCCTATTAAATGAAAGAAAATTGTATCTTTGGAAGATAATAAGTTTCCTAAAGGGAAAATTCCTCTAGAGAGCTCATTCTCATCTAGTGATGTTGGGAACAAGAAATACAATGAAGAGGAGTCAAAAAGAAAAATTGGTAGTACTACTTCGATGAATATTGGGACTCATGATGACCCAAATATTTTTAAAATTGGATCCCAATGTTTAGAAAAGGAAAAACAAAAATTCACGGATTTATTCCTTGAATTTAAAGATATCTTTGCTTGTTCATATGAGTATCTCTATTGTTTTTATTATAATGTTATTCAACATGCTATTCCTATCAATCTTGTCTTGGAAAATACAAAGGCCTATCAATCTTGTCTTGGAAGCTACCATTAGAAATGAAGTTGAAAAATTAATTAATGCTCCCATTATCTTTCGTGTAAAGTATTATGAGTGGGTATCTAACCTTGTCCTAGTGTGGAAGAAAAATGGTGATATCAAACTATGTTTTGATTTCCGTGCTTTAAATAGGGAAAATATAAAATATATTTTTTCTCTTCCAAATATGGAATTAATTTTGCAGCAAGTGGCAGGGTCACAAATGATGTTACTTCTTGATATTTTTTCAAGTAATAATCATATTAGATTCAAGATGGATGATAAATAAAAAACCACATTCGCCACACGATGGGGAAACTTTTCATATGAAAGAATGCATTTTGGTATAATAAATGTAGGTGCAACCTTTCAAAGGGATATGAAAATAGACTTTGATGATACTATCGACAAGATTATTCAAATATATCTTGACGATTTAATTGTCTATGTTGGAATATTGGTTGTTGTCATTGATGTCAACCCTAGTCATTGGTTTTGGACCGCAAGATTGATTAAGGTATTTGGACATGAAGGACAATGCACTTGCAAATACAACACCCATGGATGGATAATATACATCATGTTGTTTCCAGTGGTAGGTGGCACTTCACGTGGATCCTCATGGTTGAGGAGAAATGATTTTTTGAAGATGAAAAAGTGAATTGAAGAAGGAAGTACAGGTCGGCCCTAAAGATAATTAAAGAAAATAATTACAAAATAAGAAAGTGTCAGGTCGACCCTAATGTTAAAAGGAAGTGAAATAAAGGGTATAAATACATCAAATTAAACATTCATTTTTAAACACACACAAGTTTGTTAATGAAAAAGGATATATAATTTGAATTTCAGAGGAAATCCGAAGTAAAGAAGGCCGAATTTCAAGGGAGGATGAAGTCTTTTGGTGATGTGTTCTAAGGTATGTTATTTACAGGTCATATTACCATTTTCGCTATAAATTTTTTTCTAGAACGATTCAGATGGTGAAATTGGTATGGTATTGAGAAGACATATCTAGGTACCTATGGTAAACATTTCAACTCTTTATTCTCTATAATTTTGTAGATACACTTTGTGGAATATAAGGTTTTTGACTAGTCCTGAAGCTAGTCATAAACATGTGTTCCAGGTAAAAAAATAATAACGTATTCATAGAGAATCCAAATGAAGTGAGAGAAATTGCATTGGAAAGAGTACATGATTTAGTTTCCTGTGTAAAAATTTCAGAATATGATGTTAAAAATTGAGCGCGGGGCATGCTGTACAAGTTCTCTCTCCTAAATAAACCAAAATTGAATAAGGTCTACCATTTTCTCTATAATTCCTTTTTTGGGAGGATTCAAGGAGTGAAACTTGGAGGAGTTTTAGAGAATACATTGAGTTATATTATCTATAGGATCATAGTATTCCAAGAATTGAATAATTGCAGAAGTTGAAGAAGTCTCAGGAAGCATTATTAGGTTCTATGTGATGGTTGGTTGATGGTGATAATTTAATGTAAAGTTTTATTATCTATTATATATTCTTGGGTTGAAGGAAGGGGCAAGGATGGAGAGGTCAACCCTCTCTTGATATTGGAGGATTGTATCTTCCTTTTGGAGGTTTATCCCTCCCTTTATATTTGGAAGCTGTAG
>SNQJ01S0066074.1:0-35999 GCA_010110895.2 Picea sitchensis
AAATTGTCAAATAAAACAAGATCGAGGTCATGGACTCACAAGAGAGGGGTGCCCCTAGTTTTAATCCAATGTCATGAATCCAAATGAATTGATGGTTCACCAATCTGAGTCCCGATTAGCATTTTATGGTGAGTTGTAACTCACCTTCAAAAGCCATTTAGGGACACATGGTGAATTTGCTCCAAGGGCATAAAAACCAAACCAAGCAATAGAATTGAGTGATGTAAGCTCCTACAAGTGACTTTGGGCAAGGATAATATGAACACTTTGTCCATACTCCTAGTATATAATTTTCAAAATTGACCCTTTAATGCAAAAATTGCATTGCATGTTACTAAGAAAAACCTTATTTTCATAAATTATTGAATACAACAAGCTATGGGCCATGGAACCACATGAGAGGAGTGCCCCCAATTATAATTTGATGCCACGAATCCAAAGGAATCAATGGTTCAATGATTCGAGTCTCGATTATCATTTTATGGGAAGTTGCAACTCACTTTCTAAATCCATTCAGGGACACATGGCGAATTTGTCTCGAGGGTATAAAAACCAAACCAAATAGACAAATTGAATGACATAATCTCCTACAAGTGTGTTTGGGAAAATATGAGACGAGCACGTTGTCAAAATTCTTGTGATCTATAGTTTTCAAAAATTAATCTGCCCTCAGGATTTAGCGTACACTCCACTTCTCTAGGAGGAAATATCACTACCATGGTTAGAGTTAGGCTACAAAGGTTTGATCTTTAAACATATAGTATATGGGGATTTTGAGACTTGGCATTGTACAAAGATCGAATTATGTGGTAAACGGTATATGGAGTTTAAGTATACAAATTACCCAACTTTAATAGTTTCAAGACCTATGTTGATTATTGTATGACAATTAAATAAGGGTGTTGGACCTAACTAGTTAGACACTTAAACTATGATGTTGAGACTAATTGGTGAATCCAATTTCAAGCAAATTTATGACTTAAAAATAAATGAGGGCTTATGAAACAATGCACCTGAATATAATATCATTGTGAGATAAGTGTATGTGCAAGACTATGTGAGTGCACTACATTTGGCCCCTTGGCATTCAAACAACATTTGATTATGAAGTACTAATCATAAAATCAAGTACATTAAGAGAAAAAGTAGAAAGCATGGTCTAAAATGAATCAAGGTATAGAACATGATCTAAAATATATAATTAAACCAAATGTTGATCAATATTATTACGTCAATGGGCATCCCTATATCGGAAATTGGGTGAGAGATTTATAATTTAATTATTTTTTTTAATCGATGGACATGAAATGTATTATTGTCGAATATTCTTCCTCAAATCTATGACCCAAATTTCATGGCTTAAAGTTTGTGTTGTTTAAAATATGAATATTAATAACGGTTATTACTTTCCACATCTTTGGCCACTTATAGCTTTACTCCCCACTTCTTCCATGTATCGTTGGACACGTATCTCTTTACTCTCCACATCCTTCAGACATCTCTTTAGTCTCCACTTCCTCCACCGTTTTCTCCCATCACTTTACCCTCCACTTCCTCAACCATTTCCACCCGTATTCCAGCAGGACCACGTTCGTTGTTGTTTCCACTTCCTCTCCATTCTCTATGTGTTGCCTGTAGGTATTGTTAACTGCCAAGTATTTTCATGACAAAGTCTCGACTTCAACTTGAGCATGGAGCAGTTTTAGCCGTAGATTGATTTCCCAACAACTTGGCCTATAAAATTTCATGTGCTTTTCCCACTTAGGACGCATATAAATTTAACCAAATTGCGTTTTAGATGCTTTTCAACCATCATGAAATTTTTTCTTTCAACAACCCTTTCTCTTCTTTTCCTTCCCTAGTCTTCCAACAACGTTCTCTCTTCCTCTCCCTTGCTTATGTATAATATTATGCATTGCATATGGACATTAGCCTAAACCCATCTTAACCTTATCACAACATTATCAAACCCTATACTTATTTTTGACTCTTGTGCTATTATCACAATATCAAACCTTAGTGTTAAATTAAATTTGAAGACTGAAATAAAATTAATGTACATTGCAAACTTTCAATATTAAAATTTAAATGCATATCACAAACCCTAGCTTCACATGATCAAACCCTATGCTCTTTTGACTCTCACTATTATTACATTATCAAACCCTAATGAGTGTTAGAAGTACCTCTATAAACAAATATACTGCATTTGAAGTATCTTTCTTTTCATCAATTTTTTTAATTGTTCTCCACTTTTTTGGGATAACTCTTTAAAAATACTTTATCCTTCTTCTTAAAGGTTTACTTTCTTCTTTTATGTATTCCTTGGAATGTGCTTCTCCGCTCCATCTGTCTTCCTTGCATTATATTTCTCCCAATCCCATCGATCAATTTTGGCTTCACTAACATTACAATCTCTTTAATATACAAATTAAATGCAATAAATTAAACTTAATATAATAGACCCCCTAGTCGTTTGTAAGTAACTTCTTGCTATACGGTTTTCAGATGGTCATAGGTGACTGTGATGCGAGGTTGACGTGTATGTTAAGGATCACTTTTTTCCAATAGAAAATTCGCTCAAAATTATATTAGAGTATACTTTTTTTTACATCATCAAAGATCCATGAAAATGATTCGATCAATACATATCATACTAGGCACTAAACAATCATGAAATACTATCCAAAAATAGCTTCCTTACAAAACTCCATGGATATATGCTTCAATGAGCTAGCAAATATAAACAAAAAGTTCATCTACTCAAAAGAAAACAAAACCAATTCAAATGACCAGGTGTCCAGCAGGAAAGCATTCCTAATCATATTCAACTAAGGATTCAAAAAAGGTTGATATGTGTAAGAGGTCCTACAACCCCATTTTCCCACCTGTAATATGATAATCTGCCTTCCAGTTCCAAGAGTGCTTGTTTTGATAATTGGTCCGCCTCCTTGTTAAATTCCCTGAATATGTGATGAAAGTTAATTTCTTGAAATAAAGTGGCTAAATCCATTGTTCTGAGCTTCCATCCTTTAATGGAAATAGCGTGTAGTCTACCTCTATGGTTTAGAAAGTCAATAACTACCTTTGAGTCCCCCAATATCTGTAATTTTTGAATAGACAAACGATTAGCAAGAGTGAGAGTAGCCCAAACTCCCAAAAGTTCACCTTTTGTATTATTGCCTTCCCCACAATTGAAATACCATCTATATATAGTCGCATCTGAAGATTCGATAACACCACCAGCTCCACATTGTTTGCCTCCTGAAATGGCAGCCCCATCGAAACATGCAATAGTGGAGCCAACTTGTTGTGTAATTGAGCAAGCTCTTAATGGAATATATTTATGATATGAGGGGAACCTGTTGAGAAATATGAGAGTGTTGTAGACCACTAAAAAAACTAAAGGAGATGCATCTTCAAAAATAACTTTATTTCTCTCCAACCAAATATACCAACAAGTAAGAGCAGCCAAAGTTGGAGAAACAGATTTGTCCTTAGTCCATGAGAAGAAACATTCAGAAAGTGAAGACCCTTTGTTACACATGATTTTGGTCACTCTAGTGATATCTCTACAGTGATTGTGTTCAGGCTCTCACAAGGACTTTTTACCTGAGAAAAGTGACTGTTGTCTTCTTCCACAAAACATTTTTGAAGTGAGTTCGTAGGCTACATATGGTGCAGAGTGAGAGAACCCTTCATTCTCGCAGGTTGCTATATACCTGGCCTGCGAGGAGTTCGCAAATTGTTCTATGGCAGGGTGCAAACTTGTTTCAAAGCTAAAAAAGGAAGAAGAGGTTACGAAGGTTCTAGAAGAGTATCTTCTAGAAAATGAGTTGGCATTCACATGGTTGGAATCCTACTGACTTCTCAGATATAGTGGGATCATCCTCATTCCTTTAACCATCTCTTTTTCTCATATATATTGAAAGGTTTCTCATGGAAAAGGTTAAGCAAGATTGAATAAAGAATTGATGAGAGAGCAGGTTCAGAATTGTGTGAGGAACCCTATTTGAATTGATGCTTGAGGCCTTTATTTGTCCATCAAGCCATAGTGTATCTTCTTCATACAAGTTCAGAGCTAATGTGTGTGTTGGAGCAAGGAACCACTGAAAGGAAGCTTGTGACATCAAGGCGATCTGGTTGTATCTTCTACTTTCGTTTAATATGATACAACAACATGTCCTTTTCCCATAAAATCATTCTTATTTTATTACATGATTCCTTGATCACATGTTTAGGTCTTCATTGAATGTATTATTGTCGCTTTCACCTTGGTCGATACGTGTTGTCGCAGATCCGATGTTACAAGACCACCGAGGCGAAGCAGGAACAACAAAGACATAAGGAAGCTATATCTTAAGGTATGTCATTTATTCTTTACTTGATAGTAGATTCAGTGATTGTAACTTAGGGAAAGTGTCACTTCCTGTCCTATTTTTTTCTAGATCCAGGTGGATCTAGGGAGATCAGTTAGTGTCTGCACATACCGATTCGTCCGATAACAAAATTGGCGACTCCACTGGGAAGATCTCGTTTTGTGCTTTTTTGTTGGCCATTTTCCCTTACCCTGTCTTTTTCAGTTCCAACCAGTCTCTGAGTCTGTGGGAGATCCACATAGACCCTCTGGCCCTAGAAGTTCACTTAGATTGTTGTCCCTTTTTTCCAAATTTCTTTGATTACAAACAAGTTTGCACTTTACTTGCCTGGAGACCTGCGAAAACCCCTGATTTTCACACCCCACTGTTCAAGCCAGTGCGACATGTTCGCACCCTACCTGTGTCCAGCCTACGAACTCTACTGATTTTCGCATTGAACCCTATAGCTAGCCTGCGAACCCATTTGAAATTTTTGTTTGGAATTGAGTTGTCCTGTCTTGTTGATGCCCAACTTTGTTTGAGCATCTGGAAGGAACTTCTTGTGTCATTATTCGACTGTTTTCTGAATTCAAATCATGCCATTGATTGGTTTTCGGAGATCGGAAACTATTCTAAATCTTTTTCTAGCCCCTACTTCTTGAATTTTTACCAACAAGAGTATAATCTATGATTCTAAGATCTGAGTGCTTGTCTGATTGAAAGTCTTTTAAGTTTTAGATTGATTGTGTTTTTTAGATTGTTTATTGACTAGAAAGTCCTTTGTTTATTTGCATTTGATGAACTACTTTCTTGTCATTTTTATTTTTATCTATGTTGAAAGCTTGATTTGGGTGCATGTTGAGTGTATCAATCTTCGTTGATTACTTGTGATTTCTTCTTTACATCCATGTTTTGGTTTGCAAAAGAAAAATTAAATCCATCCATTATTGATGAGTAATCATTCATAAGAAGATTTTGCATTCAATTTTCTTTTTTAGAGAAAATCGAAAAGTTTCGTTTTCATGGTTGTTTACACATCTGTTCAAGAATGAAAAATACATTTCATAGCTTCTATTATTCCAGAAACAACTCCTTCTCCATGCTATAGATAGAGTTCATTGAACGAAAATTTGCATCATTCATCTCTATTTGCATCCTTTTGTGTCAAGGTATCAACAACATTGGTTTCATTTCCATCCTCCTCTTGCGTAAGCAACAACCCATAAAAACACTGCGTAATCATAAAATTTACTTAGTAACTTTTATTTTCTAGGATCTTTCACACCAACATTAGCTAGGCTATCGCTTTGGAATAGGCTGTGAGACACAGTCTCCAAAGCACAAAACACACAATAGTATCTTGTGATAGAAAGTGTTGAAATCCATTTGCAACATTTTGTCCTGGGAAGCCCTTCTTACACAAGGGTCAAACCTGAGGTCGCATTGAGATTGGCAGAGTTACGCACCCTGCTTTGTTGGTATCAGTGTAGAGATTGCACGTATTACGGGGGCCGCTTGAAGGTATACCCACAATGATGAGTGGAAGCCTTTCAAGTTGATTTCGGGCTCGATACCTTGCCCTTGCGTGTGGATCAGATTGTTGACTGTCTCCCTAGGCATTATTGTTGTTGGTGGTAACTTTAGTGGCCTATATTCATAGGGTCTTACACAAGGTGACTGTGGAGGGGCAAGTATTCATGGTACCTAGAATCGACGTTGACCAAACTCACTCGGGCTCCTTGGAGGGTAAATCCATAATTACTGCGTGGAAGCTTGCACGAAGGTGTAATTCCATTAAGCAGGTCGTCAACATAAATTTTACAACCTAGCCCAGCCCCTTCCTATCTTGATTTCGCGACGTTGGATCTCATCACCAACTAGTGACCTCGAAATAAGAAGGCTCTGTTTTCTTGGTTTGATTCCTCAATTATATTAGTGTGTGCTGTTCATTTCCATAGTTGACCATAGAGTTTCTTTTGTTTGATTTTTATCTAAGCCAACATCGACCCTCCACGTCGCTCACGTAGAATGCAAGGACTACCCCCAGAAGATCTGGAAGGTTCTCAACCCTTGCCTACCAACCCACCGGAGGGATGTCCTCAACAGAGTGAAGTCCAAGACATCGACACTACACGAGTGGAAATAACTAACTCCTTAGATCAATTCTGAATTACAGATTCTTTAGAATCTCTCCGACTTCCTCCCAATTCCGTGAGATGTATTCTCCAGCTAAATTCATCTGGAGAAATCATTGTTCAAACATTTGGAATAGCGACCGAACCTTTCGCAAGCCCTGAAGGCCAGGATCCTTTTTGGGGTACTAACATCTTTCAAATCCCACCCCGTACGGTGCGGGATATTTTTACCCCACAAACAGGTGTCAATATATATGTCGAAGCCGACTTACTGGAAATGTCTGATACAGACGCAATACCCATAGAACCAACCATATTTACGACTGCCTATCTCTTCCTCAGATCAGACACCCACTCATTTTACCCAAACACAACCATCCCCCTTCAAATGGCCCATTCTACAATGGTCCCAAATGCTACGAATATCCCCATCAAGAATACGGTGGCTGGCCAAGCTCCCATTGGTTCACCAATTTCACCTAGACCTACCCTGCCCCTTCCCCCTGGGTATAATGTGTTAAATGATTCTATCCCTAACCTTACTCAGGGTCCATCCGGAGCTTCTAGAGTTTTTCCCTTTCTTGGACATAATACTATTTTCGGTTTTATTTCGACACTTCCTCATGTCCCCTCCGGAGGGTCTTATCCGCTTTATGCTGGCGGAGCCGGTCCTAGTGGCACTACTCAGTCTTTCACACCTAATTATCAGATTCTTGTTGGTGGAAAATTTAACTTGGGAATCCAACCCCCGTATGGATGCCAACCCCCAATTGGAGGACAACCCCCAACTATCCCACCCCATGGGCAGAACATACTTGCAGCCTTGGTCCAGTATTGGAACCACCTTACCCAAGGTATTCCTCAACTGACTGGGGGGAAACAGCCTCAAACCAACTCTTTCCTACCCCCTAGTGCAGGTCAACCATACCCAGGTCCACCCAATCCTATTTGGGGTTCGAATTTTCCGCCAAATGTCCGTGTTCAAGGGAATATTTCTAATCAGTACAACCCTATGGGCTACATGCCTCCACACCAACAACCGAATCTGCTCGGATCTTCGCATTACATGCAAATGGCTTACGGTCTGACTGAAGTACTTACGGGACTTCCTCCCCAAAGTCACCAGTACCCCCACGTGAATAGACAATTACCCTTGCTGGCCACTTTGGACCTTCCTGATTTGTTTAGGATCTTGAACGACCCTATCCTCCATTCTCCCCAATGGCCCATCATACTAGCCAAGCTACCATCAGACGTTCCCAAGTTTGATGGTAAACTGAGAGAGGATCCAAACAACCATGTCATGAATTTTCACCTTTGGTGTTCCTCCAACTCCTTGATGGACGACTCCATTAGGTTAAGACTCTTCCAACAAACCCTTACCGGTTCGGCTGCAAAGTGGTATATAGAATTACCACAAGGCTTCTTCTCTGACTTTAATACCCTCGCCATGGATTTCCTTACTCACTAATAGTTGCCAATCCAGTATGAAATGGGAACTGAGATCTTGAGCTCTTTCAAGAAAAGTAAAGCCACTCATATCTCTGATCACATACATGAGTGGAGACGACGAAGACGTTTAATCAAACTCGATCTTCTGGATCAATTATTGGCAGAATGGTTCATGAAATCCTTTGTGAATGACATCTCTAGAGATATTTCCATGGGTGGAGTTGTCACTAAAGAACAGGTGATTAGTCGTGCCCATTACCTCAACCTCGTCTATTCACAGACGGGTACCCTTTACGACTTACTCCTTGGTGCTCCTCGTCCTTCCACCATAGCTACCTCAACCACCCCGGTAGCTTCTCATGCTGTTGACGGTGTGATTGGCACTTTTTCCACTGATGCCAAATCTATGTCAGCCCCTCACACCAACACCAATTCTTCTGATTATAATGTACATAATGCTCCAACTCCCACCCCTTCCATCGACAAGACTTATGAAGTGAACTCCGTTCAATCTACCCCTGCCGGTAAAAATAAATTAAAAAAAAAGAAGGGTAAGAACAAGGAGGATAAAAATAAATCCCAATCTGAAAAAACTAAAACACAACCTGTTGATGATAAGGATAACCGTAAAATGCAATATCCGTGTCTTATATGTGGTGATGATCACTACATGAAAGACTGTCCGAGACGAGCTGAAGTCACTAAGTTCCTTCAAGAGACCCTGAAACCTCCTACACCTGTCGTCTTATCAAAACCTTTCCCTTCTCAGCAACAGGCCCAATTGGTCATTCATGATCAAACCTCCTCTTCTACTACTTCATACGTCCTAATGTGCATGGGTGATTCAAAGAAAAACAACATTGCTATCGCCACTCGGGCCAAAGATTATTCCCCCTCCAAGGAGAAAGTTGATGATACACCACCTTCATTGGTACAACCGACTCCCACGACTTCACCTCCTAACGATCCTCTTCATCTCAAACAACCGAACCTTGATACAATGCTCCACCCTCCTCCAAAGGGCGTTGTTCAAAAGTCTACCTTCAACCCTCACGCGCGTGCTTCCCAAAACTACAACATTGTAGAAGATCTTGCGCAAGCACCCTCCGCGATGTCATCTCTCGAATTCCTTCAAAGTTGCCCCCCGCAATGGAGGGCACTGCTAAAGGATATTGGTGGAATCAACCCCACAGATACAAACTTGATAATCTTTGACTTGGAAGATCACATTCCAAGGCTACCTCCTCAACTAGCTTTTCAAATACAAGTTGTTGTCACAGTCAAAAAGATTTGTAGAATAGTTATTGATGAAGGTGCCTCGACGTGCATCATGTATGTCGCCTGTTGGAAAGACATTGGCTCTCCTCCCTTAACTGAATCACACAACACGCTCAAAGCCTTTAATGGCTCTGGATTCAAACCATACGGTGTTCTTCCTTCATTGACTATTACATTAGAAGGAAAAACAATCAATGTTGAAGTTGAGATCTTCGATACACCTCTCGATTACAACCTCTTGGTCATAGCTAGATTATTCCATGCATGCAGTTGTCTCCACACTTTTTCGCGTGTTACGTTTATCACACCAAAGAAAAGTGGTTACTGTAGATCAACTGGCCTTCTTTAATTCTGATTCTCATACTAGCAACGTACCTTTCATTTTGAAAACACCCCTTGGGTACGAGAATGTCGATGTGGGTCTTCTTAAAGATTCTACTTTGATGGGTGCATTCCCAATCCCACCACCCGACATTCCTCCTCCGTTTGTCACCTCGATCAACATGATTTTCGCCTCTGTTCAAGAATCCCCTACGTCTCACGACCTGTGGATTGTACCTGATCCTGGTGATTATCTTCTCTATGGCGAACAAATGATTTGAGTCTGGTTGAATCCATCTATCAGGCCATTCAATCGGCAACCCCTTCTAGCCCCTCTATTGGTGATTCATCTCCCAATCCTTTTCATGTCATTTTTCCCACGGACAAGATGATTATGTCTGTTATGTCTGAGGACGACATCCCATGGGACGATGGACATCATCGCTCCATTCTCTTCCTCGAACAACACACCATAGAAAATTACCAATGGATTTCGACTCCATAGACTGTTTCTGTCATCTCCTTAGTTCCCAAGTCTACCCACGACATGCTTTACGAAGGGAACTTGAGTAATATCTCACCCACTATTCCACTTGACATGTCTATTAAGCCCAGGATTGTCGAAAATGTTCATATAGGAGCCACTTGTTCTGATGATGAGGTCGTCACATAAAAGCTATTTTTCAAGAGTTCTGTGACGACTTCGCTTGGAGTTACAAAGAGATGTCAGGTATTGACCGCGATAATGTTGTACATGAGACCAAGACATACCCGAACGCTAAACCCGTTCGACAGAGGCTTCGTCCAGTCCACCCCCATAAAGCCGCAACCATTAAACTCGAAGTTAAAAAACTTCTCAAAGTTGGTTTTATTTATCTGGTGGCTTTAACCGATTGGGTATCCAATCTCGTTTCGATTAATAAGAAACAAGGCACCATCCGTGTTTGCATTGATTATAGGGATATAAATAAAGCATGTCCCAAAGACAACTTTCCAACCCCTTTCGTCGACCAGATCGTCGATGATTGTGCCGGGAGTGAAATCTTCTCATTAGTGGATGGTTTCTCCAGCTATAATTAGATCAACATTCTACCCACGGATCAACATAAAATCACTTTTATTTGTCCTTGGGGTATTTTCGCCTATCGGAATCTCCCTTTCGGTCTAAAGAACGCTAGCGCGACTTTTCGACAAGCCATGTCCTATGCTTTCCATGATATAAAGAACATAGTACAACCTTATATTGATGATCTATCAATGCATTCCATGCATCACCAAGACCACCCGACCCACCTCCGAGCCATTTTCCTTCACTGTCGTCATTACCGTATACATTTAAACCCACATAAATGTGTTTTTTGTGTGGAGTCCGACTGACTTCTGGGTTTCATTGTGTCACGTCTGGGAATTAGGGTGGATCCTCTGAAGGTTGAGGCCATCTTGAATCTTCCTCCTCCTTCTACCTTGCGCCAGATCCAAAATTTGCAAGGGAAGGCAAACTTTTTGCGTCATTTCATCCCAAATTACGTTGAGATGACATTGGGATTTACTCGATTGTTAAAGAAAGGTTTCACATTCATATGGGATGAGCCTGTGAATAAAGCCTTTGAAGCTTTAAAGCTTTCCCTTACACGTACACCACTCCTTTTCCCACCGAATTACAATCGCGATTATTTCCTTTATCTCGCAGCCTCAGACTCTACCATCGCTATGGTTCTAGTCTAGGAGGATGATTCTCATGAAGAACATGTCATTTATTATTTGATTCAGATTCTCATGACTACCGAAATCAAGTATTTACATGTTGAAAAAATGGCCTTGGAAGCCGTCCAAGCTGTCCAACATTTTTGGCACTATATCCTTTTACACAAGACTACCGTGATTTCAAAATGAAACACAATCTTACACGCCAGTTTCTAGGGGGAAAATACTCGAAATGGATTGTAATACTCCAGGAGTTTGACTTAGAATTCGAACGTGCTAAGTCCAAGAAATCCTTGGTGTTTACTGTATTGATATGTGACCTTCCCTGTTCTAAGACGAAAAATGTAGCACGGATTCACTCCCCGATGGATCCCTTTTTAAGATCAGTTCCGATGACCTTTGGTATGGAGATATCATAATATATCTCCAGACTCAGACTTTCCGACCCGATTTGTCTAGCACTAACCGTCGTCGCATACGTTACCAAGCCCATAAGTATATTATCCTCGGTGATACCCTTTATCATCATGGGATCGACTCCGTGTTTTGATGATGTCTCACCCTTGACGAAGTCGAGAGAGAATTGAATGACTGCCATTCTGGAGCATGTGGCAGTCACATGTCTGGGTATGCTACTGCCCAAAAGATCTTACGAGCAGGGTACTTCTGGCCTTCTTTATTTAAAGATTGTATAAATGTTGTCCAGAAATGCCATGCTTGCCAAAAATATAATAATAAGATACGATATCATCCCGCTCCCTTACATCCTGTCATTTCCATAGGACCTTTCACTAAATGGGGTATCTATTTCATGATCTGTAAACCTCACTCGGCCGGGGGGCATGGATACATTATCGTAGCCATGGATTATTTCACGAAATGGGCCTAAGTGATGCCTACATTTGACAATACGGGAAAGACTGCAACACTATTCATATTCAATCATATCATTGCTCGGTTTGGTGTTCCCCAAAATATCGTTACTGATCACGGTAGCCACTTTAGAAACTTCATGATGTCTAAACTTACTGAAAAGTTGGGTCTTCACCATGAAAACTCAACACCCTATTACCCACAGGCCAATGGCCAAGTTGAAGCAATAAACAAAATCCTCATTACTATGCTTCGACGAATGATAGGGATTCATAAGACTAGTTGGCACACAATGTTGTTCTCAACATTATGGGTTTACCGGACATCCGTCAAGTCTGCTACTGGGTTTACACCTTTCCAGTTAGTTTATGGCATAGAAGCCATCTTGCTGATTGAATGTGAGATGCCATCTCTAAAACTAGGCGTTGAACTTCTCCTAAACACTTATGTTGAAGAAGAGCGTCTATTGTATCTTATGCAACTGGATGAAACCCATCGTGATGCCACCCTAATTATAGAAGCCCAGAAGAAATGCGTCAAAGCCCAATATGACAAATATGTCAAGCCATGCATTTTCTCTGAAGGTGATCTAGTTCTCCTCTACAAACAAGATCATGATTTGCTAAGAGCTGAAAAATTTGAGGCCATGTGGCGTGGTCCTTACATCGTCAAGCGAGTGTTGGAGAAGGGAGCTTACGAATTAGTAGATTATGATGGTGTCCCTTTGAGTGAGCCCAGAAATGGGATTTACTTAAATAAGTAATATGCTTAAGTCATATGTTGATGAGTGCTTGTATTTTATTGTACCATACTTTTGTGTGTTACTTTAGTGTGCTCTTTGTTATTCGGTTTCTACCCTTGACCGCTTACCTTGCATTGCGCTTGGTTTCCATATGTCGGAGTCTTCTCTACTCCACACTGGCTTTGTTGATGGTGCTAGTCATAGTACTTAGAACCTAGCTTCTGCTGCATGGGCAATTTATGCACCCACAAATGAACTTGTCAGTCTACGAGGTGTTTTCCTCGGTTGTGCAACCAATAATATCGTAGAATATAGCGCCGTCATCAAATTATTGACTGATGCTATTTCTCTTGGTATCCGCCACTTGGTTATATGACTTGATTCGTAACTAGTAGTGCTACAGTTAAGTAATGTCTATGCTATTCGAAGTCCTACTTTATTGCGGGTATATCTACGAATTTACCTCTTGAAACGTTATTTTGATTATATCGAATATCAACACATTCCTAGATATCTAAATACATTAACCGATGCATTAGCTAATTATGTGTTAGACAGACATCTGATACATTTATGAACCCAATCAAACATCACATGTATTATACAAAACAAATTAAGTTAGTAAAAGCCACATGTATATATGTATAACGATCAAAAAGTTTTTTACAAAAGGCTTTTGTCCAACGACCAAAATGTCAAAATTTGAATCCCATGGCTTCTACAAAATAGCATCATGGATGATGCTCTTTGTAACTTCTCGTTCTACCCTACGAAGCAGTGGAATGAGAGACTCAGATACACCCACAGTATGGCACTGGTAACGTCTTGGGATCTCCCAAATAGAGATGTCTGGGACATCTACTGTCAACCCCTCTAAATTCTACTCGATTGCCTCATAATCCTCGGCACCCAATCCTACCACTTGAGCCACTTCTCCTTTTCTCTGGATAGGAGATTTCCCTAGAGGTCAATGCGGTCCCACTGCTGTGTCATCAAAAAAGATTTTTTATCAGTCTTTGGATCGAAAACATAAAAGGCATTTTATATATTAAAATTTACAAAAACTTTAAAAAACAAAATGTGTACTTCTTACCTAAGTCCCCCCACTGGGCACCCTCAGGTAAGACTAAATCCGCACCTCCTCGAAAATCCAAGCCGACATAAGCATAGTCATCAACCATCATCATTTGGGGCCTCAACCAATCAAAAAATGAATCATTATACTTGATTATGGGATCCGCTACATGTCGAGCCATGAGGTCACACCACCTCATCATCCTTGGGTCTCATGGGGCCAGTAAACCCCAATCTACCTGTAAACGTAATAGTGGGACCCTCTCAAGGAAGAAGGACAACAAAATTGAACCGTACCCAAATTGTTTCAGGTTTCCTCTTTTGCACTTTGTCATTTTCCTCTTCATACTATGAAGAATCGCATCTCACCAGTTGAATACCCGAGGCTCAGTACACTCTATTGCGTATTAAAAATATCTTTGGAGAGCCATGTGTGGAGCCGTTCTCCCAGCCATGTGTGCAATGGTAAATAAAATGGTCCGTAGAGTCAAATCTCAGACTCCTCGGATAACAACCTTACCCTGGCTTCTCTCTGCCTCAGGAACGTAATACCGACGGACGTACTCACTCATAGGGAGGCCTCCACCTCTACTTCCTGTTAGTTTCATGTGGGATCCATGGTGAGATAACCCCGTGAGAAAGTAGATATCCTCGATGTCCAATGAAAGAGTGTGAACCCCCACATGAAAAACCTGTTGGTCCACATCCGACATGTGGACTAGGTACTCAAGCAATCTGAGTTGGGCTCTCATGCCCTGAATCTTAAAAAGTTTCAAGAGTCCACACTCTCGAAGAGCAGCCACGGTTCCCGGATCATTCCCGGTGACAAAATCTTCTTCCTCATGCTCTCGTTCTCTCCACTCTAGCATCTTGGTAGTCCAAACCTGCATTAAGACCATGGAAGGAAGTTAGAAACCTTGTTTTAACCTCCTTGACATTTTTTGCTAAGTAAAAAAAAAGCTTTAAATTTTGATTCACGGCCCTCGCAGGTGACCTTTTCGCACAGTGCAAGAGGTTCGCAGGTGAGCTAAAGGTCACTTGCAAGAATCCTTCATTCTCTCAGGTCTCGTGAAGCTCACCTATGAACTTGTTTGTGCAAACCCTAGGCCAAAAGATTGACTCAAAAACATATTTTTTTATCAACAAAAATGAATTTTAATCCATGCAAAAGATGAAGGATCGAAGGCTTACCTAGATGACGGAGACCGTTTGTCGAATAGTCACCTGTATCTCTCGTAATCCATCGAGAAAATTTTGGGAAAAAAGAGGTTCAATTGACAAGTTTTGGGCAAAAGTTACAATGAAATGATAAAGACAAGTTTTACCCTTATTATTCATTTTCTTTACTATTTTTTGATATTATTTTAATATTATTTTTCCTAAAACCTAAATTTTTAATATCCGTGTGAGTATTTTTTCCCTTGCAGATCACTGACCTAAGAATCTGAACCACGGTGTATGGAAATATTCTACATGTACAAATACCTTTTTAGGGTTTTGTGGGAAAAACCTCGAGCTCAGTCTTTGTTCGTTCTCGCGCTCGGAAATACATGAGAACATAACCGAGTATACTTTTGTCATCTTTTCGTACTCGCCATGTAAACACAAAAATAAAGAAAATTAGGGAGTGTCCTTTAAGCTCTTTTCATGCTCCATAAAAACGAAAATATTGTCGATCGATCTTGTTCTTTTCATGCTCGTTAAAGTATTTGAAGAAAATGTTTGGTGGGTGATAGTTTATCACTTTTTTCGGTCCTATCAAACTATTTTACGAAAAAGGAACTGGGAGAGTTCTCTTTAAGTGTTTTTCAGACTCTAAAAACATTGAAAACCCCCGAGTTTTATATCTTTGGACTCATTAAACAAACATTGAAAGGCCCTTATGGGACCAAACCACTCCTTCCTAGGGTTCGTTAAACATACTCTGAGGGACTCGTCTGAAGGATGATCTTACATCAACAGGAATATGTTATCCTCCTCAAGCTTGCGTAAAAATAAAGAGGTAATCGCCAGAAATGGTGGGGGCAAATTTGGGAAAAATATGTGTCTTCGTATTTGTGTTAATTGGTAGTAAGTGTCACTCTTGAACATGGCACCCCCTTTATTTTTTGAACCTAGGTTGGGAAATGCATTTGTCTCTCATCTGATTTTTTGCAAGTTCGTATCTTGGGTCGTCCTTGAGTCAATGTTGCCAACACTAGTGTTGTGCCACCCATATGTTCAAGAGAAGTTTGACCAAGCCTTCTATTAAGTTAACCATCTGCAATTGTCGTTTCTTACCATGTTGGCCTTCTCTATGTCTGTTTCAAATCATGTTCACATTTTGAATCATCCTAAAAAATCTGTTACTTATTTCATGTCACTGATGGGGGATACATCAATGCCCTCCTGTGACGAGTTTTTTTTCCGTCGACTTTAGCACATTATCCAAGAATAAGACTTAGAAATCATTTAGTACCTTAGAAACTACATGCCTTAATGGCAAGTCTCTTCGCTTTCGACAGTGGATTCACATCATTGGTCCCTGATCGAGAGATTCCTTCGAATGTTCAACTTCAACTCATTTATTCATATTCGTTCGGATTGTACTTAGGTACCTTGGGATTCATTGATATCAATTGTGATTTCCCTCACACTTGTTAATGCTTTTCATCAATGACCGGTAATCAAGTGGTTTCTACCATGTTCGACTTCGACACATGTAATCACATGGCTAGATTCGTACTTTCATACGACGGGATTGAAGACCTTGGGTCTCATCTTTTTAATCCAGGTTGTGATGGGACTTTTATGATTTGCATTGACACATAGATCCACTTTGTATGTCACGTGGATATGTCCTGATCTGATTCTTTTGATGCATAGATCCATAGTGTATTCTTGGTGGCTATGTAGCATTTTGACGACATGGATCCACGGTGTATGATTGGTGGCCATGATCTACATTTATGATATGAGCATGGGAATGCCTACCTCAGAACTGGTATTATATTCTGCAGATGCTTGATTGTTTGTAGGTTTCTGATTAGGTGTGATCCTTTCTTCCGACACACACAAACATTTTACAAAGTATTTCAGCTATGACAGATTCTAGCCTCATACTTTGGGGGGCATTTTGTTACACATGATTTTGGTCACTCTAGTGATATCTCTACATTGATTGTGTTCAGGCTCTCACAAGGACTTTTTACCTGAGAAAAGTGACTGTTGTCTTCTTCCACAAAACATTTTTAAAGTGAGCTCGCAGGCTGCATATGGTGCAAAGTGAGAGAACCCTTCATTCTCGCAGGTTTCTATATACCTGGCCTACGAGGAGTTCACAGTTTGTTCTACAGGCAGGGTGCGAACTTGTTTCAAAGCTAAAAAAGGAAGAAGAGATTATGAAGGTTCTAGAGGAGGATCTTCTAGAAAATGAGTTGGCATTCGCATGGTTGACATCCTACTGACTTCTCAGATTTGGTGGGATCATCCTCATCCCTTTAACCATCTCTCCTTCTCCTATATATTGAAAGGTTTCTCATGGAAAAGGTTAAGCAATATTGAACAAAGAATTGATGAGAGAACAGGTTCAAAATTGTGTGAGGAACCTTGTTTGAATTGATGCTTGAGGCCTCTATTTGTCCATCAAGCCATAGTGGATCTTCTTCATACAAGTTCGGAGCTAATGTGTGTGTTGGAGAAATGAACCATTGAAAGCAAGCTTGTGACATCAAGGCGATCTAGTTGTATCTTCTACTTTCGTTTAATGTGATACAACGACATGTCCTTTTCCCATAAAATCACTCTTATTTTATTACATGATTCCTTGATCACATGTTAAGGTCTTCATTGAATGTATTATTGTCGCTTTCACCTTAGTCGATACGTGTTGTCACGGATCCTATGTTACAAGACCACCGAGGTAAATCAGGAACAACAAAGACATAATGAAGCTATATATTAAGGTATGCCATTTATTCCTTACTTGATAGTAGATTCAATGATTGTAACTTAGGGAAAGTGTCACATCCTGTTCTATTTTGTTCTAGATCTTGGTGGATCTAGGGAGATCAGTTAGTGTCTGCACATACCAATTCGTCCAATAAAACCCTTCCCAAGTTTTTTTTTATCTTCAGAATAGGATTTAATCTGCCTCAGACTGACTTGGTGAAGGTGCAATGGATGAAAAAATAGCTATTTTCTTCAGTACCTTGTTTGCAAAGGTAGAAAAGACAGGGCCCTCCCAACCTTTATTTTGTAGGATATCCCACAATAAAAAAAATTTCCCTTGCCATCCAAATGAATAATTTTATCTTAAGTTGTAGGTCCCATTTCCAAATATTTAACTGCCAACCACTCCAGATTGGATATCTCTGTGTAGATATAAGAGCAGAATATATTTTTAATCGATATGATCCCTGAAGAATCACCCCCGGTCCATAACAATGTATCAGTTGTATCTTGGAGTGAGACACTAGTGCTTATAAGTGCTTTACAATAAGAGTCCCATTCAAATGCCAAATTACCTGAAAAACCCAACTCCTTGCTACTTATCTAGTTTTCGGAATATGTGAAGGGATCTAGTTTTCGGAATTATTTTATGTCTTAAATCAGTGATAAGCGAGTCCGAGAGAAGGGAGTTGTCACCCAACCTAAGATCTGATCTCTTCCAATGGATATAAGGTGTCCCAAACCTGGAAGCCAGCTTAGCCAATGGGTAATCACATAGACCGATCTAATAAGACTAGTCGAAATCCTTGAAGCATAAATCTATTTGTAGGAGGCAAATCTAAACCAATTGATAACCATTGTATTGGGCATATATTTATCCATTAATAATTTATTCCAGATACCTTCCCGAGTCATCACATGCCAAAGAGTATTTACCATCAAGGATGTATTAAAAATAAATAAGTTGTGGAACCCCCAACCACCACACTTCTTTGGTATGGAAAGAAGATCCCACATACAAAGGTGATACTATTGAGTTTCTTTATGACCACTCCAGAGAAAATTGAACATCAATTTTTGGATCTTGTTCAAAATAGAGCGAGGGATGGTCTCCATAGACATTCAATATAGCGACTAACTCTCTAGAACTGATTTTAATAAAATATATCTAACACCCAAGGACAACCACATGTTGCACCATAGTCCAATCTTTTTTTCCAATTTGGTCACTATCCAATTCCAGTCGCCCACCCTATACACCCGAGTCTTTAGAAAGTATCCAAGATATTTGAAATTGATAGAGAGATCGGTAAAATTATAAGGAGGAAACGACTTAAAAGGGACAAGGTCAACATCGGAGAGGCCTTCAAAATGTACAATAGTTTTTGACTCATTAACCATGAGTCACAAAGATTTACAGAATAACTTGATGATTTTTTCAATTTCCAGCCATTCTTGTAATGTAGCCTTAGTCATAATTAGGACATCATCCATGAATAATAAATGGAGAATTTTGATCATTCTTGACACTTTTATACCTGATAGATTTCCTTCCCCTTTACTTTGTTTCAATAAAAGGCTGAGGCCTTCCATAACCAGAATAAATAGTAATGGAGATAATGGGCAGCCTTGGCGCAATCCTCTGTCGCTTTTGAAAAATTCGGATGCCTTGCCATTAATTAAAACTGAATAAGAAGAGGAAATTACGTAGCTCATAATCCATTTTGTCATCTGGAGGCCATAGCCCACTTTTAATAAAGTCAACCATAAAAAAATCCCAATCAATGCAATCATATTCTTTCCACAGATCCAATTTCAAAACAAGTGACTTTAATTTCTTTATCTTTATGCTATGAAGACTCTCATGTGTTGTTCCTATAGCATCTTGAATCCTCCTCCCTTGTAAAAAACCCAATTGTTCTGCAGAAAGTGATCTACAGAGGATTGGTTTTATCCGATTCGCAATGATTTTTTAGATTACTTTGTAACACAGGTTACACAATGATATCAAACGGAAATCTTCAAATGTAAATGGTTTGTTTGCCTTTGGAAAAAGGGTCAGGAAAGTCGAATTTAGGCCCCCAACCATAGAACCTCTCATTCGTGATTCCTCCACCATCTCAAGGAGATGCTCCCCTACTAAATAAAAAAAGAAAGTGAAAAATTTGACCGTCCAACCATAAGGCCCTAGACTCTTATATTTTTTGAAAAGAGATCAAACAACCCTTAATTCCTCCATAGTTATTGGGCTATACAACGAACAAGACTCATCATCATTTACCATTCGGGGAAATAGACCAGTAACCTTGACTTGTTCAATAGTGTTCGGGATAATCAGAGCTTTGTAAACTTTTTTGAAATAAAGAACAACATTCTCCTTTATAGCTCCTTGATCTGTGAGTGTATACCCATTTTCATCAGTGATCTCCCAAACATGTTTTCGAATCCTACTGTGATTTACATAATTGTGAAAAAAAATTGTTCTATTGACCCCGCTCTGGATCCAGATCACCCTGCTGTGAAGTCTCTATTGTTATTCAAAACCAAGTAAAATATTATTCCTTTCAAGTTCCATCTGCTGTATATGTTTTTCCGCTTCCAAATTTGTTGAATCCCCCACCAATTTCACAATTGTATCCTTTATATCAGATTCTAATGTCACCAGGTGAGCCTTGCTCCTCCCAATGCTTTCCTTAAACCATAATTTAGTATGAGTCTTCAAGACCTTTAATTTCCAAGCTATTCTGCATTGTCTTCCAGCTTTGGATAAGAAAATAGGGTCCTTCCATATATTATGAACTAATTCCACGTAATCATTTTCATGCAACCAATGGGAGTTTAACCTGAAAGGATAGGCTTTGTAAATGTGAAGAATCTCCAGTTGTACTAAGACATGGGCATGATCATAAATAAATGGAAACTCCACCCAGGATCTATAGATGCCAATGTAGGATAATAAAACCTCAGAAACAAGACATCTATCCAATTTCTTGGCAATGGCCTCAGGACTAGATCACCCATCCCACCAGGTAGGAACTAGTTTGGCAGGTTTGATATCTATCAAATTTTTGGAAAGAAATAAATCTTTGTAAAAACCATCCGATGATCCAGGAAGTGAGGAACCTCCCCAGATCTCATCTGGAGAGAAGGTAATGTTCATATCGCCAACAATGATCAAATTATTAAGAGACAACAAACGACTGTCTACCACCGAGCTCCAAAAGAGTTTTCGATCCAAACAAGGGCCATATATATTGAGCAATGAGATCTCCTGCTTGTTTATAATACACCTGCCTGTTAACAGAATACCACCAATAGTAAGGTAAGGAGCCATATCATAAATGTTTGGGTCCCAAGAGACTAATAAACCTCCAAAAGCACCCAATGAGTTTACAACACTCGAAACCCAGGAAGGACGAAGAAGATGCATGAAATATCTATCTTTTTTCCCGTGACCCAAGCTTTCTGATAGAAATACAATGTCCAGGTGAGTTCGATCCAGCAGACAATGAACAGAGGCAACTTTGAGGGTGCCACCAATATCTCTTAGATTTAAAGGGAGTCCGAGACTTCGAAACTCCGGAGGTTTGGAATACAGTGTCAAGGGTGAGACGAAAGGCCCGAAGACCAGAGCCACGTGGAAATATTTCGGGACCCTTCAAGATTTTGGGAATTCGAGACTCGAAGGACATGCGTGCAGAAAAGAAAAGGGACGTTCAACACCGAAGCATCGATCGCCAAATTCACCTCTAGCTTGTGTGTTAGATGAGGATTAAGTTTCACCATTGGTTTGGATAGTGGATGGACCTTCCTTGCCGGAGGTAGGAACCTAGAAATGGTACGAACGAGATGGATCCATGTGGGTGCCACGTGGCCCTCAACTAATGAATTCCCGAAGGACTTCGGGAAACCATAAATTGTAAATCATAGGTCGGATTAGAGCCTGGTAATAGTCGTTAGAAATCTCTGTGCGAGTAGAAGAGGATGAATCATGAGATGATTCAAGATGATTTGAGTAAGCAAATTTTTTATACCCCATCTCTAGTAAAGGTACTTAGGGGTCGGGTGTGTTACAAATTGGTATCATAGCATGGTTACAACACTTGGCCTGCTTGGGGTCATGAACAAGTCGCTTAAAAATATCATTTAACGAAAATATTATTTAAATAACTTTTAGGGGTGATACCCTATCTTACCCCTTTCTTAAAAGGATTAGTTAAACCTCTACTGAAGGTATTTCTATGAGCAGTTCAAGAATAAGACAGAACCACACGAGGACTAGAAGAAGAAAAATAGTTTGGGATTCAAGAAAAATGGGTTTAAACCCTCAAGATTTACGAACTATGGGAATGGTTCTAAGATGAGCCTTCCTACTAAAAGTGTATACCAACAAAATTTCCCCTCTCAAAGTGGAAATAAACCCTTTGGATCAGCCCCAAGTAAGACTAATAACCCAAAGAAAGAACCCTTGAAATGTTAGGGTTGTAGAGAAGAACATTTGCTGAGAGACTGACCATATAGGAAACAAAACAGTAGGAGGGTATACAACATCCAAGAGGCTGCCATAGTCAATGATGTGGCTAGGAGCATGCCATGTATTTATTCAACTTTTATAATAAACAAACCGACCACCAAGCTTCAGTGGTGGAGATGGAATGTATGATTTCCAACCATCTAGTTTACATTTTAATTGACCCTGGTTCTAATTTGAGTTATGTTTCCCCTCAAACTATTGAGAAATGTAAATTGAAACAAGTTAAACATGTTAAATCATGGATGGTACAACTAGCCACTGGAACCAAAAGAAAAGTAACAGAGGTCATACCAGCATGCCAATTCGTTATGAGTGGATTTACCACCCAAGTGAACCTCAACATACTTCCTTTAGGATCTTATGACTTGCCGATTGGCATGGAATGGTTGGCTTCCCGTAAAACCAAGTTGGACTGTTACAATAAAATTTTGGAGTGTGAAAATGAAGAAGGGAGAAAGGTAACCCTACAAGGGATTCAAAATCTTGTCTCAGTGAGACAAATATCAAGTCTTCAAGTGAAAAAGTATTGTAGAAAAGGATGTCCTTTGTATGCAATACAAGTGTTAGACTCTATTGAGGACGACAAACCAAGACTAGAGGACCATCCCATATTGAGAGAGTATAAATATGTTTTTCCAGAAGAGGTACCATGTCTACCTCCAAGAAGAGACATTGAATTTTCAATATAACTTGCACCAGGAACAATGCCAGTGTCTAGAACACCCTATACAATGTACACCAGAGCTAGTTGAGCTCAAAAGACATCTAAATGAAATGATGGACACGGTCTACACCCAACCTAGTGTATCTCCATGGGGAGTACGAAACTTGTTTGTGAAAAAGAAGGATGGCACACTTAGGTTGTGCATAGACTATAGGCAACTCAATAACACGACCATAAACAATAAGTATACCTTACCAAGAATCGATGACTTGTTAGACCAATTAAGGGGTGCTACCATTTACTCCAAGATTGACTTGAGGTCTTGATACCATCAGGTCTGAATTAAGGATGAAGACATCCACAAAACAATCTTTAGGACAATATATGGTCACTATGAATTTGTGGTGGTGCCATTTGGGCTAACCAATGCACCAGTCACTTTTATGTGCTTAATGAATAATGTACTCAATAAATTCTTAGACAGATTTGTATTTGATCCGGGATCTTTTCATCGTGACTTATAAAGAATTGTATTAAATGAGCATAAATTAATGTTCACCATTAAAGAAGGGAAAACTTAGAAATGAAGAGACATAAGAAACATATCTGAACACAAAAACTTGATAACAGAGTTCGTCCCTAGTGGCCTACGTCTCCGGGTCCTGCTCTCAAATGGGTAGGCTCTTTTATTAAGTCAACAAAAGAATTTGGAAAATACATGAATATACCTCATTCTGAAATCAAGTTGCAGAAATAATGCTCAGATTAGAAAAAAAAACATCACCATTGGATTCGTGGCATCGAATTACCCAAAAATGTCTGTCTCCATGATTTGATCCAACTCAGGAACTCCCAGGCCCAAATGAAATCTTGTCTCAGTTTTCGTGCCCTCTGCATGAGCAGTTATGACAACATCTACCTCAAATTCCATGCCGTATTGTACAGTACGGTCACGTGCCTTTTACCCCCGGCTCTAGCCCTAAATGCATTCTTAAATATTAAATGAGGTGGATATACCAAGGCACACCCCTTGGCGCGTTGGTTAGAGAAGAGTTTTTATTCAATGCAAGTGCACTAGCATGGATTGGCAACATAATATGGGAGTCCAATTGTCATGTTGGATCTTCTTTCTATCAGTCTTTCCATCTTCACAAATTTACATACACATGTAATTTAGGGCATGGACATATGGGAAATGGAACTCTATGTTGAGGATGTTGAGTTGAGTTATTATCCAATTTATTGTGCTCGTGTGTATATGATTGATTTTACATTCATTTTTATGTTATGTATTATTTTCTTAATTAATTGGTCACACAATATATTAAAGATTGTATACGTAAGTTCATATTTGGAGAAATACAAATGAAGCACAATTTATCTCTCCATCCAAGAAGACTCTATATGCCACACAAAGTCTTATTTCTTAGAGTTGTCATTGAGCATATATAATGCAATAAATTGCATCATTGCTACAACTTATATTACAAGCTTAAGATGATATGATATGGGGGTAAAATTTAGAGGGGTTGTGCTTTTAACATCATTGATTGCATGGCAAGGATGGCACTATTGAAATAGATGTACTGCAACTGATGAGACATCTTTTCAATTGTTACTTTTCATTTTGTGCCCCCTATTGCGTTTAGGTCAAGTGTCTCAAGGACACGTCTAGGGTATAAAAACACCACCAAGTAGTAGAATTGAGTTCTATAAGCTTCTACAGGAGTGTTTGGCCAAGACCAAGATGAAAAAATGGAATTACATGTTAATGAGAAAAACCCTAGGTTCATAAATCGTCAAATAAAACAAGATCGAGGTCATGGACTCACAAGAGAGGGATGCCCCTAGTTTTAATCCAATGTCATGAATCCAAATGAATTGATGTTTCACCGATCTGAGTCCCGATTAGCATTTTATGGTGAGTTGTAACTCGCCTTCAAAATCCATTTAGGGACACATGGTGAATTTTCTTCAGGGGCATAAAAACCAAACCAAGCAGTAGAATTGAGTGATGTAAACTCCTACAAGTGACTTTAGGCAAGAATAATATGAACACTTTGTCCATACTCCTAGTATAGACTTTTCAAAATTGACCCTTTAATGAAAAAATTGCATTGCATGATACTAAGAAAAACCTTATTTTCATAAATTATTGAATACAACAAGCTATGGGCCATGGAATCACATGAGAGGAGCGCCCCCAGTTATAATTTGATCTAATCATAACATAACATCAAGTACATTAAGATAAAAAGTAGAAATCATGGTCTAAAATGAATCAAGGTATAGAACATAATCTAAAATATATAATTAAACCAAAAGTTGATCAATATTATTACGTCAATAGGCATCCCTATATTGCAAACCGGGTGAGAGATTTATAATTTAAAAAAAAATGTTTAATCGATGGACATGAAATGTATTATTGTCGAATATTCTTCCTCAAATCTATGACCCAAATTTCATGGCTTAAAGTTCGTGTTGTTTAAAATATGAAAATTAATAACGGTTATTACTTTCCACATCTTTGGCCACTTATAGATTTACTCTCTACTTCTTCCACGTATCGCTTTACTCTCCACATCCTTCACACATCACTTTAGTCTCCACTTCCTCCACCGTTTTCTCCCATTGCTTTACTCTCCACTTCCTCAACCATTTCCACCTGTATTCCAGCCGGACCGCGTTAATTGTTGTTTCCACTTCCTCTCCATTATCTATGTGTTGCCTGTAGGTATTGTTAACTACCAAGTATTTGCTTGACAAAGTCTCACCTTCAACTTGAGCATGGAGCGGTTTTATCCGTAGATCGATTTCCCAACACCTTGGCCTATAAAAATTTCATGTGCTTTTCCCACTTAGGACACAGATAAATTTAACCAAATTGTGTTTTAGATTCTTTTCAACCATCATGAAATTTTTTCTTTCAACAACCCTTTCTCTTCTTTTCCTTCCCTAGTCTTCCAACAACCTTCTCTCTTCCTCTCCCTTGCTTATGTATAATATTGTGCATTGCATATGGACACTAGCCTAAACCCATCTAAACCTTATCACAACATTATCAAACCCTATACTTATTTTTTACTCTTGTGATATTATCACAATATCAAACCTTAGTGTTAAATTAAATTTAAAGACTGAAATAAAATTAAAGGACATTGAAAACTTTCAATATTAAACTTTAAATGCATATCACAAACCCTAGCTTCCCATGATCAAACCCTATTCTCTTTTGAATCTCACAATTATCACATTATCAAATCCTAATGAGTGTTAGAAGTACCTCTGTAAAACAATATACTCCATTTGAAGTACCTTTCTTTTCATCAATTTTTTTAAATGTTCTCCACTTTTTTGGGATAATTCTTTAAAAATAATTTATCCTTCTTCTTAAAGGTTTACTTTCTTCTTTTATGTATTCCTTGGAATGTGCTTCTCCGCTCCATCTGTCTTCCTTGCATTATATTTCTCCCAATCCCATCGGTAAATTCTGTCTTCACTAACATTACAATCTCTTTAATATATAAATTAAATGAAATAAATTAAACTTAATATAATAGACCCCCTGGTCATTGGTAAGTAACTTCTTGCTATACAGTTTTCATATGGTCATAGGTGACTGTGATGCGAGGTTGACGTGTATGTTTAAGGATCACTTTTTTACAATAGAAAATTCGCTCAAAATTATATTAGAGTATACTTTTTTTTACATCATCAAAGATCCATGACAAGGATTCGATCAATACATATTAGACTAGGCACTAAAAAATCATGAAATACTATCCAAAAATAGCTTCCTTACAAACCTCCATGGATATATGATTCAATGAGCTAGCAAATATAAACAAAAAGTTCATCTACTCAAAAGAAAACAAACCCAATTCAAATGACCAGGTGTCCAGCAGGAAAGCAATCCTGGTCAGATTCAACTAAGGATTCAAAACAGGTTGATATGTGTAAGAGGTCCTACAACCCCATTTTCCCACCTATAATATGATAATCTGCCTTCCGGTTCCAAGAGTGTTTGTTTTGATAATTGGTCTGCCTCCTTGTTAAATTCCCTGAATATGTGATGAAAGCTAATTTCTTAAAATAAAGTGGTTAAATCCATTGTTCTGAGATTCCATCCTTCAATGGAAATAGCCTATAGTCTACCTCTATGGTTTAGCGAATCAATAACTACCTTTGAGTCCCCCAATATCTGTAATTTTGGAATAGACAAACGATTAACAAGAGTGAGAGTAGCCCATACTCCTAAAAGTTCGGCCTTTGTATTAGTGCCTTCCCCATAGTTGAAATACCATCTATATGTAGTCGCATATGAAGAGTCGATAACACCACCAACTCCACATTGTTTTCCTCCTGAAATGGCAGCCCCATCGAAACATTGAATAGTGGAGCCAACTTGTTGTGTAATCGAGAAAGCTCTTAATGGAATAGATTTATGAGATGAGGGGAACCTGTTGAGAGATCCGAGAGTCTTGTAGACCACTGAAAAAACTGAAGGATATGCATCTTCAAAAATAACTTTATTTCTCTCCAACCAAATATACGAACAGGTAAGAGCAGCCAAAGTTGGAGAAACGGATTTGTCCTTAGAAGAAACATTCAGAAAGTGAATACCCTTCCCAAGTTTTTTTTATCTTCAGAATAAGATTTAATCTTCCCCAAACTGACTTGGTGAAGGTACAATGGATGAAAAAATGGTTATTTTCTTCAGTACTTTGTTTGCAAAGGTAGCAAAGACAAGGCCCTCCCAACCCTTTTTTTCTAGGATATCCCAGAATAAAATCTTTTTTTCCCTTGCCATCCAAATGAATAATTTTATCTTAAATTTTATGTCCCATTTCCAAATATTTAACCGCTAGCCACTCCCTATCGGATATCTCTATGTAGATATAAGAGCAGAATATATATTTTTAACCGAGATGATTCCTGAAGATTCACCCCCAGTCCATAACAATGTATCCATTGTATCTTGGAGCGAGACACCAACGCCTATAAGCTCTCTACAATAAGAGTCCCATTAAAATGCCAAATTACTTGAAAAACCCAACTCCTTGCTACTTATCCAATTTTTGGAATATGTAAAGGGATCCCGTGAAACTTTTTCTTGAGCAAGAACTGTAATTATTTTCTATATTAAATCGGTGGTAAGCGAGTCCAGGAGAAGGGAGTTGTCACCCAGACCTAAGATCCGATCTCTGCAAATGGATATAAGGTGTCCCGAACCTGGAAGCTAGCTTAGCCAATGGGTAATCACATAGACCGATCTAATAAGACTAGTCGAAATCCTTGACGCATAAATCAGTTTGTAGGAGGCCAATCTAAACCAATTGATAACCGTTGTATTGGGCATATATTTATCCGTTAATAATTTATGCCAGATACCTTCCCGAGTCAGCACATGCCAAAGAGTATTTACCGTCAAGGCTGTATTAAAAAGAAATAAGTTGCGTAACCCCCAACCACCACACTTATTTGGTTTGGAAAGAAGATCCCACCTGCAAAGGTGATATTGTTGAGTTTCTTTGTGACCACTCGAGAGAAAATTGAACATCAATTTTTGGATATTGTTCAAAACAGAGTGAGGGATGGTCTCCATAGACATCCAATATACCGACTGACTCTCCAGAACTGATTTTAATAAAATATATCTAACACCCAAAGACAACCACATGTTGCACCATAGTCCAATCCTTTTTCCCAACTTGGTCACTAGCCAATTCCAATTGCCCATCCTATACACTCCAGTCTTTAGAAAGTATCCAAGATATTTGAAACCGATAGAGCGATCGGTAAAAGTATAAGGAATAAATGACTTAAAAGGGACAAGGTCAGCATTGGAAAGGATTTCAAAATGTACAATAGTTTTTGACTCATTAACCATGAGTCCTGAAGCTTTACGGAATAAATTGATGATTTTGTCAATTTCTAGCCATTCTTGTAATGTAGCCTTAGTCATAATTAGGACATCGTCCATGAATAATAAATGGAGAATTTTGATCATTCTTGACACTTTTATACCTGATAGATTGCCTTCCCCTTTACTTTCTTTTAATAAAAGGCTGAGGCCTTCCATAACCAAAATAAATAGTAATGGACATAATGGGCAGCCTTGGCGCAATCCTCTGTCACTTCTGAAAAATTTGAATGCCTCGCCATTAAGTGAAACTTCATAAGAAGAGGAAATTACGCAGCTCATAATCCATTTTGTCATATGAAGGCCAAATCCCACTTTTAATAAAGTCAACCTTAAAAAATCCCAATCAATGCAATCATATGCTTTCTGCAGATACAATTTCAAAACAAGTGACTTTAATTTCTTTCTTTTTATGCTATGAATACTCTCATGTGTTGTTACTATAGCATCTTGAACCCTCCTCCCTTGTAAAAAACCCAATTGTTCTGCAGAAAGTGATCTAGAGAGGATCAGTTTTATCTAATTCACAATGACTTTTTAGATTACTTTGTAACACAGGTTACACAATGATATCAGACGTAAATATTCAATTGTAAATGGTTTGTTTGCCTTTGGAATAAGGGTCAGGAAAGTCAAATTTAGGCTCCCAACAATAGAACCTCTCAGTCGTGATTCCTCCACCATCTCAAGGAGATCCTCCCCTACTAAATAAAAAAAGAAAGTGAAAAATTCAACCGTCCAACCATCAGGCCCTGGACTCTTATCTTTTTTTAAAAGAGATAAAACAACCCTTAATTCCTCCATAGTTATTGGGTTGTACAACGAACAAGACTCATCATCATTTACCATCCGGGGAAATAGACCAGTAACCTTGACTTGTTCAATAGTGTTTGGGATAATCGGAGCTGTGTAAACTTTTTTGAAATAATGAACAACGTTCTCCTTTATTGCTCCTTGATCTGTGAGTGTATACCCATTTTCATCAGTGATCTCCCAAACATGTTTTCGAATCCTACTGTGATTTGCATAATTGTGAAAAAACTTTGTGTTATTGACCCCGCTCTGGATCTAGATCGCCCTGCTGCGAAGTCTCCACTCTTCTTCAAAACCAAGTAAAATATTATTCCTTTCAAGTTCCATCTGTTGTAGATGTTTTTCCGCTTCCAAATTTGTTGAATCCCCCACCAATTTCACAATTGTATCCCTTATATCAGATTCTGATGTCCGTAGCTCAGCCTTGCTCCTGCCAATGCTTTCCTTAAACCATGATTTAGTATGAGTCTTCAAGACCTTTAATTTCCAAACTATTCTGCATTGTCTGCCACCTTCAGATAAGAAAATAAGGTCCTTCCATATCTTATGAACTAATTCCACGTAATCATTTTCATGCAACCAATGGGAGTTTAACTTGAAAGGATAGGCTTTGTAAATGGGAGGAATCTCCAGTTGTACTAAGACAGGGGCATGATCAGAAATAAATTGAAACTCCACCCAGGATCTATAGATTCCAACACAAGATAAAAAACCCTAAAAAACAAGACATCTATCCAATCTCTTGGCAATGGCCTTAGGACCAGATCGCCCATTCCGCCAAGTAGGAACTAGTTTGGCAGGTTTGATATCTATCAAAATTTTGGAAAGAAATAAATCTTTGTAAAAACCATCCGACGATCCAGGAAGGGAGGAACCTCCCCAAACCTCATTCGGAG
Organism: Picea sitchensis; assembly: GCA_010110895.2. Taxonomy (NCBI): domain Eukaryota; kingdom Viridiplantae; phylum Streptophyta; class Pinopsida; order Pinales; family Pinaceae; genus Picea; species Picea sitchensis. The sequence goes on from SNQJ01S0066074.1 coordinate 30,701, forward strand.
AGAAGGTAATGTTGATATCGCCAGCAATGATCAAATTATTAAGAGACAACAGACCATTGTCTGCCACCGAGCTCCAAAAGTGTTTTCGATCTAAACAAGGGCCATATATATTTAGCAATCAGATCTCCCGCTTGTTTATAATACACCTGCCTGTTAACAGAATACCACCAATAGTAAGGTAAGGAGCCATATCATAAATGTTTGGGTCCCAAGAGACTAATAAACCTCTAGAAGTACCCAATGAGTTTACAACACTTGAAACCAACGAAGGACGAAGAAGATGCATGCAATATCTAGCTTTTTGCTCATGAACCAAGGTTTCCGGTAGAAATACAATGTCTAGGCGAGTTCGATCCAGCAGACGACGAACAGAGGAAGATTTTAGAGTGCCACCAATTGCTCTTAGATTTAAAGAGAGTAACACCATTACTTAGCCCTCCCCGGGGCTTTCATTGCTTTAAGAGCCCCATTGTTAGTGGAGGAAGGAACAGAGTCACCTGACTGTGAATTCAAACCCACCAGTTTTTTTCGTATGCTTCGGGTCTTTATAGGAGAGTGTTTGATGCCAAGGCCCCGTGACCAGGAAAATTCTTTCCTAGCCCCCTCGGTGTATGAAAGAGAAGTACCAACCCCTTCTCCACTAGATGAAACATGAACAACCTTTCCCAGGTAAACTGGCAACTTAACAATTGCATTTGAGTCATGAATGAAGGGGATCAGAGAGTCTCTAGTACAACACTGAGAGTGGAATCATCCTCCTCAGATTCTCTAAAACTAGGGTCAATCACAACTCTATCCAACTGCTCCAGGGATGAAGATGAATAGGTATGAGCTGGATCCCAGGCAGTAAACAAATCAAGCAGTCTAGTCTGATGACTCTTAGGGGGGAGAGAGTAGGAGGCTCAGTTAAAGATGTAGGTTGTACCCCCGAATCAACCACCGGAAAGGAAACAAAACAAGTCGGTCATGCCGTTTCCACTATGGCAGGGTTAGTTACTACCCTGTCACCCACAGTAGGCCCCTCATTTTTGGTAGTGGATAAATAAAGCCAACGATAAGTATCCAAAGCATCCTTTTCCCAAATAGTTAAAGTAGAATATAAAGTAGGACAAAGATTTTTTAACTCACCAGTGAGAGTCACAGTGGGATCCGCCTGGCTCCAAGGTTCTGAACCATAATGAAGAGGATCATTCTCGAAGGAGTCCACTTCTGTAACGTAGTCAGGGGGATCCCTTTGGATAGAAGTGTCCTTCGAGAATTCTTCTTCGATCGAACCTTTACAATCTCGATGGAGATGACCCGTTCCACGACAAAGGTTGCAACGGAAAGGTATACCAAGATAGTCCAACCTCTGTAAAAATCAATGACCACACCATTCAATATCTAAGACCTTCGGTAACCTACAATAGATATTCAATTCTACCAGGATTCTGTCAATCTTCCTAGTAGATGTAACAAGGGTCTGATTGTCGAGCACAATAAACTTCCCTAGAGAGTCTATAATATTCCGAAGAGTTCCTTCATTCCAGAGATGTAAAGGTAATCCCGGAAAAAGAACCCACAAATGGCAGAACTGAAAATGTTCAGTCGACGGGTCAAATGCAACCCGCCAACATTTCAACATCAAACTGCTTCTGCCAAAAACCCAAAGAGAATCTAGAAGAAGGGTCGCATCCTCCGGGGTTTTATAAATAAAACCCAGCCACCCTTTAGTGAGATAAAGGATTTTAGGTGCATAACCAAGTTTAGGAACCCATTGTTTGTCAATCCAGGCTGAGACTGGCTCCTTACTAAAATAGTTATAATAAAGTCTGCCAATCAAGCCACACAGGGCCATCCTACATGTCTTCTCGAGGGCCCACGTCTGAACCCAACACCATGAGTTTGATTTTCCTATTAGCTTTCCACAATTTCCTGCGAACACTCATAGGGTTTGGTTTCTTGAAAGACTTACTTAGATTACTTGGTGATATCACACCATTATCCCCTGAGATAGTATCAAGAACAAACTTCGGCTCCTCCATTGGTTGTGCTAAGCCATTAACTGCAGGAAAGGGAACGTTTAGACAAGGTGTAGCGTCTTGGGTCTCGAAAGTAGTAAGAGTTGGGGAAGAGGTACAATCACATACACGCAAGAGTAAAGAATGTGGATCCCCTCCCAAGGAGGCGACTCTAGTGAAAAGTCCCCCCAACTGCCAAACGACCTCATCATCAACACTCATAAGTGTCGTGACATTCCCTTCTAATTCATCTCGGCTAAGAGACGACATATGACCTCCACTTGTACACCACTGACCAAAGATGAGCCAGGGATAATAATATCAGTTCAGTTACTTAGAAAGGAAAGTGGGGACTTAAAAACGACAAGTATTATTCACCATGCACTAAGCAGATGATTGCTTAGTGTAGGTGAATCTGTACCCAAGTACTTCATCTATATCACATACATGGCATGCATGGCATGATATTCCGGTGATTCCATTCCTCCAAACGACGTCTCCACCTCCTCCGTTAGCGATCAGGTTCACATGGACGTTGTACATCTAACCCATTAACGCTGCAAGTATGTTCCTGAACCATTCCGCATCCAATTAAATTTTTGTTTTGCCTCCCATAACCACTGCTATGAGTTAAAGTACATAGAATTAATGGACTCACTAACCTGCTAAGACAACTCATAAACTTCCAACAACCACCATCGTGCTGCAGTTGAAAATTTGAAATTTAAAATTTAAACTAGCGTGCTTCAGGGAAAAAATTGAAAATTTCAAATTTAAACTAGTGCTTCCAATTCTCTTCTCATCACAGTGGAGCAGAGCGCCACAATTTTGTGCCTGTGACAGTGTTAGCAACAGTATTTATAGATAGTACACATCTAACCCATTAACCGTCAGCGATCAGGTTGACATCGACGTTGTACATCTAACCCATTAACGCTGTAGGTACCTTCCTGAACCATTCCACATCCATTTAAATTTTCATTTTGCCTTACATACCCGCTGGTGCGAGTTAAAGTACATAGAATTAAAGGCCGCACTGACCTGATAAGACAACTCATAAACTTCCAACAACCACCATCGTGCTGCAGTTGAAAATTTGAAAGTTAAAATTTAAACGAGCCCGCTTTAGGGAAAAAATTGAAATTTTCAAATTTAAACTAGCGCTTCCAATTCTCTTCTCATCAAGGTGGAGCAGAGAACCACAATTCTGTTCCTATGATAGTGTTAGAAATAGTGTTTATAGACAGTACTCGCCAATAATGGCAACTTATCTCCGTGTGAGCGTTATCTTTCTCTGGCTTGCTCTTGCCCTTTCCATCTGCCGTGGAGCTGTTGGGGATATTGCAACCCAATATTTCTTCAATGGAATTTTATCTACTTCCAGGAAAGACCTTTTATACATACAATGACTTCATTAATGCGGCCAATTCATTTTCTAGCTTTGGCACAACAGGGACCTTCGATGACAACAAGAGAGAAATTGTTGCTTTCTTCACCAACGTTGCTCAGGAGACAAGTAGTATGTATCTAATATTATTTTCACATAACCTATGAATCTATAGATTGAAGATTTGAGTTTAGAATTAGTTGTTTATATACATTGACAAATATGGTCTCTAACTGATTGACACATCTGTGCTACGTGGAGGAGATAGCCAAGAGCGAGTACTGTGATTCCAGCAATACACAATATCCATGCGCATCCGAACAACAATACTACGACCGTGGCCCCTTGCAAATCACAGGGTATGTATATAGGTTTATAAGCCAACAATTATGAATTCTTTTTTGATCTAATGTTTAATTTGAATGCTTGGTGACCGTTAACTGTTTGGAGTAACTTTGTAGAAATGCAAACTATGGTGCAGCTGGAACTTATCTGGGCATAGATCTGGTGAATAACCCTGGATTGGTGGCTCAGGACGACCTAACCTCGTGGAAGACTGCGCTCTGGTTTTGGAATGTGAACAACAATTGCCACACCATTATTACATCCGGTTAGGGATTCGGGGCAACCATTCAAGCAATCAACGGAGCGATAGAATGCAACGGTGGAAACACCGACCAAGTTAATGACCACATCAATTATTATAACAAGTACTGCAGTCAATTTGGTGTAGACCCGGGAAGCAACCTTAGCTGTTAAGAATTATTAGCCAGTGGCACTTGATCTCCATCAAAATAGTTCAAAATAACCAATAATGTGAAATAGCCAATGAAGCGATAGAGGCTACTTACCATTGTTATTATTACTAGCAACAACCACTCTATAAAAGTAGTTGATATACGCGGATCTGCGTCCTTTTTCATCTTTTAAAATTAATGACGTTAATCGACGCCATTTTTCACCTTTTAAAATTAATGACGTCGATCAACGTCATTTTCCACCTTTTAAAATTAATGACGCTCGCTAAATGACAACTGAAATGTCATGGGGACAACCATTAATATATTAATACCTATATAATAATAGTGTATTAACTAGCACAACCACAATTACGTGGCTGATTAACGCCGAAAGGCTTGTAACCGCTGGTGATGCCAGCACAGAAACGCGACCACCAAACTTCAGTCAGCAGAAATGAAATGAAACGCAGCCAGCACAGAAACAAAATGAAATGTGGCCAACATAGAAATGAAACAAAATATGGTGAGCATAGAAACGCGGCCACCACTCTGTGCGAATATCTTAGTATTTTTTAATCAGGTAGACGTGGCAATAAGTTAGTGAACACAGTGATTTTTAAACACGATTAGCTAAATGTAAAAAAGTAAACATATAAGCAGATGTCTTTATAACAGCTCGGAAGTTAATGGATGAAATCAGAGCCATTCATTTATTGTGACGACTAAGAATATTCTAGTCATATTTAATCTCATCCATAGAAAACGTATTAAGAACTAAAAACCTATTAAATGTGCCCATTATCAATAGGTGTACGCCTTTTGGTGTAATTAATTATTAATGTAATAATGTATATTAGTATATTATTAATTATTGTATTATTTAATTAATATATTAATATATTAAATAATCAATAATTTATTAAAAATCTATTACTTAATATTGTTAAAGTATTAGTACAGTAATATAATTTCTAAATTACTAACTTAATGTGCTAGTTACTAAATTAATACATTTATGTATTAATTTAAATTACTTAATATATTAAGTTATTACTTACTTAATACAACTTAATTTAAACTATTTAATATATTAAGTTATTACTTAATATAATTTAATTTAATTTAAATTACTAACTTAAAGTCTTAATTATCTAAATTAATTAATGGTAATA
>SNQJ01S0066075.1:0-29819 GCA_010110895.2 Picea sitchensis
CGCTTGAGAATGGTATAAGGACCATAACATTTGGGCACTAGCTTATGACAATGCTCGGCCTTGAGGGAAGTTTGCTTGTAAGGTTGCAGTCAAAGAAACACATGATCCCCTTTTGCAAATTGATGTTAAGAGCGACCTTGATCTGCTTGTTGCTTCATGCGATTCTGTGCCATGAAAAAATTCTCTTTGAGGGTACGGAGAATAGCCTCTCGAGTTATAAGTGTTAGGTCAACCGCTTGGACCTTCGAGGCACCCGGCAAGTATGAGAGAACTAAAGGTGGATTCTGTCCATATACCGCTTCAAAAGGAGTCATGCATGTAGCTGTATGGTATGAAGTGTTGTACCACCATTCAACTAGGGGTAACCATTGATCCCACTGATTTTTCTTTTCCGAGGCAAAACACCTCAAATATGTTTCCAAACACTTGTTGAAAAATTCCGTTTGTCCATCAGTCTGGGGATGATAAGTTGTGATGAGATGCAATTCGGTGCCTTGTATCTTGAATAGTTCTTGCCAAAAATTTCCTGTGAAAATTGGGTCGCAATAAGAAATAATAAAGTGCGGCATGCCATGAAGCTTGAAGACCTGATCCATGAAAATTTGAGCCACCATGGATGTTGTAAACAGGTGTTAAAGGGCACAAAAATTAGCATACTTGGAAAGGAGATCAACAACCACCATGATGACAGATTTATTGCCCGATTTGGGTAAGCCAGTAATAAAATCCATAGAGATATCCTTTCAAATAACAAGTGTTATCGGGAGCGGTTGTAGTGTGCCAGGAGATTTGACTGTTTCTCCCTTGTTGCATTGACACACATCACATTCAACTACAAAATTACAAATGTCTTGTTTCATACCATCCCAGAAAAAGGAACGTTTGACCCTGTCATAGGTTTTGGTGAACTCAGAGTGTCCTGCTGTGGGTGTAGCATGAAGCTCAAAAAGTACTGTGGATTTAAGCTTTGATTGTTGACTTAAATATAAATGGCCTTTGTATCGAAGTTCATCATGGAACCAAGAGTACCCTAGGGAAGATGGAGCATTGGACTGTAATTGTTGGATCAACTGCAAACTTTTGGGATCTTGTAGCCATTCTTGGTGAACGACTTGGATTCAATCTGGTACAATGAATGAAAGAGAAAAAAGGGATCCTTCATCTTCATATATTTGGGAAAGTGCATCCACAACCACATTGTCTTTGACTTTCTTGTAAATGATCTCATAATCATATCCAAAGAGTTTAGTCACCCATTTTTGTTGTTCTGGGGAGGAAATGCGTTGTTCCAGAAAATACTTGAGCTTTGATGGTCTGTCTTAATTTGGAAATGTTGCCCCAATAGATAAGGGTGCCACAGATCAACGACATGCAGAATAGCCAACATTTCCTTTTCATAGATGGATTTGCCCAGATTTCTTTCAGATAGTTGCTTGCTGGTAAAGGACAAAGGTCGACCCTCTTGCATAAGGACAACACCAATTCCTTTCCCTGATGCATCACATTCCAACACAAAGGTATTTTTGAAATCGGGAAGGGCGAGGACTGGAGTGGTGCACATGGCCATCTTCAAGGTTTGAAAAGATTGAGCAACGACTGGAGTCCAAGTGAAAGAGTTCTTTTTTAGGAGAGCAGTGAGAGGTGCTACAATATTCCCATAATTCTTAACAAACTTGCAATAATACCCTGTTAAGCCCATAAATCCACACAAACTCTTAAGAGTCTTTGGGTGAGGCCAGTCTTGCATAGATTCAATCTTTTTAGGATCCACCCTGACGCCATATTTTCCAACTAGATGACCCAAGTATTCTACTTCTAAGGCGCCAAAAGCACATTTAGACTGTTTCAGGAAAAGTTGGTGCTAAGAGAGTAGATGGAGAACTTGATCCATATGAGAAAGATGGTTTGTCCAGGTTTTTCTATAGATGAGGATATCATCAAAGAAAGCTAAGACAAAATGGAGGAGAAAAGGACGGAAGACATGATTCATGAGGCTTTGGAAGGTGGAGGGGGAATTACACAAGCCAAAGGGCATGACCAAAAACTCATAGTGGCCCTGATGAGTTCTAAAGGAAGTATTGGGAATGTCTACCTCTTTCATACGTATCTGGTGGTAGCCCGAATGAAGATCAAGTTTAGTGAAGAATTGGGTGCCACTCAATTCATCCAACAGGTCATCAATGACATGAATGGGGAATTTGTTTTTGATGGTAAGTTTGTTGAGGTCACAGAAGTCAAGACACATTCGCCAAGAACCTTCTTTCTTCAGGACCATGACCACACGGGAAGAGTAGGGGCTCGTACTAGGGCGGATAATGCCTACATTAAGGAGTTCTTGGACCATTTTCTCAATTTCAGTTTTTTTGGAAAAGGGGTGACGATATGGACGGATATTGGGAGGAAGGCTTTCGAGTACCATGGGAATGGAATGATCATGAACACCACGGGAAGGAGGGAGTCCTTAGGGAGTGGAAAAGACCAATTGATGTTTAGAAAGGATGGCTTGGAGGTCTTGTGGGACTGAGGGTGTCTCTGTTGCTTGTATGGCATGGAGTTGGGCGATAACACTAGAATGACCTTTTTTGAGAAGATTTTCCATGCGATGGCAACTAATGATCCCAGGTGAACCGACGGTGATGGCTTGGAACTTATATTGGTGGCTCTCCTGGTCGAATTGCATAGTTAAGTCTTTAAAATCCATGAGAATGGGACCCAAAGTCCTTAGCCAATCTGCACCCAATACAATGTCACAACCTCCCATGTCGATAGTAAACATATGGGATTTCAGGTGGTAGTCACCAATTTGGAGATGCACATTTTCACAACGCCCTCCACATTTCATGGAACCACCATTGGCGATCATGATTTGGAAATTATTGACGGCATGGATGTAGCAATGAGTTTCTTGGGCAATGCAGTGATGAATAAAATTATGGGTGCTGCCACTATCAACTAGAATGATGACCTTCCAATGCTTGATGTAACCGATTAGCTTGAGGGTTTGGGGAGTGGAGAAGACAGTGAGAGCATTGAGGGAAATGACCAGTTCTACTTCGGGAGGGTCTGAGGGAGGGGTTATGCCAGTGGATTCAGGTGACTTAGGCACAAAGGGAGTTTCTACATCCTCTTCCGAAATATCCTTGGAGATGGCCATAAAACGATTTTTTTCTTTACACTTGTGTCCTGGGAAATATTTTTCATCATAGTTATAACAAAGGCCTTTGAGTTAGTGTTCAACCATTTCAGCCCTAGTCAATTTTTGGATCTTTAGTGGAGTAGAGGGAGTAGTGGGATTTACTGGTTTACGGTGAGGGATAAAGGAGGGTTTTTTATTTTGAGAAGATACAACCTGTTGTGCTTCTTTATCTCTTTTAGTATCCTCCACCCAACTCTAAGGCCGAGCCATGAGGACACGGGCTTGAATCTCATCCTTGAGGCCGCTGATAAAACACTCTCGAAAAAAGGCATCAGACATGCCCTCTGTTCTAGAAGCTAGGTGCTCAAAGGCAGCTATAAAGTCTTCCATTGTTCCTAATTGTTTCAAATTTGTTAAATGGCCCAAATGGTTGGTGTCAGTGTCAAAGCGTTCATAAATCTTTGCCACAAAGTGTGTCCAAGAAATATACCCTTGACGAGAAGTTTTTCTCCATTTCCACCATTGCCAACATTCTTGATCCAGATGGAGAACACCATACCAAATTTTGGCTAAGTCATATGTAATGCCGTATAAAGAGAAATAATGTTCCATTTGGGTTACCCAACCAGTGGGGTCTGAGCCATCAAATTTGGTCACATCCACCTGCAGAAGGTGTAGGTCATGTTGAAAGTGATGGTTCTGAAAGTTATGGGAATGCGAGGAATGGTCACCGTCAGTATGTGGAGGTGAAGAAGAGGAAGGGTTATCTGTAGGGATATGCAGTTTGGTGCAGAGTGCCAAAAAGAATGATTCAAGCTGGGTGATGAGGTCTTGTTTGATTTCCTCCATTGAGGATTGCATGGTTGTATTGATGGCGACAACATTGGCATTGAGTTGTTTCACTTCTTGTTGGGTCTTGATGAGACTAGACTGCAAGGTGTTGAAGCGAGCTTCCAAGTCTTGGCTACGGGTATGGGCCATGAGGATGGGGAAACTAAAAAGGGGCGGGCGGGGTCAAAATGTTTTGCCGAAAAATGATATGGATGAATGTGATAAGGGAGAAGAGATGAATCCAATGGAATATGTCTCAAATAATGGTGAAAAAATTTCCAGACTTTTATTTTTATTTTTTTTACACCTATGGAGTTATACTTCGGTCTGAAAAATACCGCAGAGAGGAAATGCCCAAATGCTTAACTAGAAATAAATGTGTATTTACTTGGCAACCCGAACACAATTGCGCGTCAATAGATCTTGTCTGTTTTAATTTGTTTATGTTTTTGTCCCCAAGGGTTAGGTATTCAAGGGTTCTACAGACGAGGGTTTTCCTTGTGCTATAACTCTCTGATATACGTGCGAGGTCCAACAATAGTAATAAACCCAATATCTCAGGGCACTAACTAAGGAGGATAGATCGTACCCTTAGCCGTACTACCTGACTACCCAGGTACTAAAGAGTATATTCCCGAGTGTTGTTCTCGGTGACACTATAGAAGTCAGGTGACCGATCGGTTTATCTAAAGAGGGATTCAGGTAATCTAGGCCAATCCGTACACAGGTGTTGTCTGATGCGCTACCACTCGAAGGGGTACCAACATGGGTTACAAGGGTGGCCAATAGATGTGCACTTAAGTACCACTTGTATTTCCTGCGTGTATGAATCCCTCAACCATGGGTTTATGCGCGAAACAACAAATATCTATGGCTTAAAGATGTCAGAATACGTCTCTACCCTGAAAAAAATTTAACCCACACTTTCTTCCAAGGAAAGTGCTCTGATACCACTTGTAATATACCAAATATAAAATGTATGCAGAACAAAAATAAAATGCTAGTAATGGCAGAATAACAACAATATAACCAAAACATTCACCACAATAACACTGAAATGATATGAGAATAATAACAGAAATAACACTTTGAATCTGAAATCAATGTTCACAGGCCTCTTTGAGGGGGCAACCTCCAGTTGAGCAGAGCTCTATTACAATAATATCCAAGTTAGGGTTCTCATACCCTCAACTCCTATTTATACTAAAAAGAAGCATCTAGAGAAAGATCCTTCTAGAAGCGAAAGCTTCTATTAGGTCTTCTTACATCCACCTTATTCTATTTTATTGAAAGGCCTTATTAATATTGACCTTTATTACATCTGAATGTATTGTTATACCTATGTGCGGGTTAGGACTTTAACACAGAGGTGCAATGTCCAATCTTTTCTTTGACTTGGTATGACTTTCCATTCTGGATTGCCTTTAATGCTATTGAATTATTTTTCTTTGCTTCTTTTACAGTTTTGGATTTGTTCTTTGAGGTAGTTGAGTACCAAGGTTTAGATACTACTAAGTCCCAAACACCATATCCTCTTGACTTCAGATACCATTTCATTATTTCCTTCCGTGAAGAGTAGTTTGTTCCATCAAATAAGGGTGCTTCATTTGTGGAGAGAACCATTTGTCCACCCATTTCTTTAGAATCTACCTTCCATTGTTTAAATTGCATTGAAGGAACCCGATCTAATACCAATTTTTGAAACACACATTGACACTGAGAGGGGGGGGGGTGAATCAGTGTATGTAACTTTTGACTACTTTTCACACTTTCATAGATTAACTGAATTAACTGAATAATATATATGAAACTCAATAAATTATTCACAAACATGTGTAACACAAACTTTATGAAGTATATAAAATATATTTCTTTTATTTATTTAACTTGAATGAATAAAAATAAAACCAATCCTTTAATATCTTCAACTTCAACTGAATATGAGAGATCCAACTCTTTGATACAAGATCTAGCTTGTTGTTCTCATATCCAACTGAGAAATGAGGAATCCAACCCTCATAACAAGACCTATCTTGTTGATCTCAGATCCAATTGAGATGTGAGGAATCCAACCCTCATAACAAGACTCAACTTATAAACGAGATGCAAGGAATCCAACCCTCAAACAAGACTTATCTTGTAAACATGAACCAACATGATAGAATGAAATTCCATTCAATCCATTATATATATATATATATATATATATATATATATATATATATATATATATATATATATATATATATATATATAATCCACCAAGACACCCTACGATTCAACACTACTTCTCGTTTATATAGTATTTAAATAGGAATAGGATTGAACCATTGTGTCTTTTGACATGAAACGTTGCATCTCTTTATTTAATTTAACATAGATAATCTTCCCCTTAATTATAAAATTAATCTTGAATTGACTTTTTTCTACATGAGTTGATCAAATATATGAATCGAATCATTATATCATTCCCATGATTCTGTTACATTCCCAAGTTTTCTAAGAGATTATATTCGAGCTTTTACCTACTCTTTGTATTGTTATGGTGTTAATCTTTGTCAAATTACTCTATAGGACTTAAGTTATTTATGTAAATGAATTTTGTATGAGGCGCTTCCTTCAACCCAATGTTCAAATGACCATGGGCTCAAAACCACAGGCTTATCCATTTAAGCGTTGTTCCTAGCACTTATTTTTTCATCATTATTCCTCTATCATGAGACCATAACCCATGACCAAATGCAAGTCCTAATAGGTGCTAATCCGACGATTTCAACATTATCCTCGAGAATAAAACAAATTGACGATCAGGACTTAATCAAGAGTTGAGATGAATGATTCTCATTCACTCCGAGACTTCGACTATTCATGGCTCCATGACTCTAGAGTAGAGAAATACCTCTGGAGGTTTAGCTACCGAATAAGTAATATAATGGATATGACCACTTGATATCGGTTAACACCTCCGATTACACTATCCTTCCACTATGCTTGATCAACATTCGAGAATGATACTGAAGTAGATCAACGGTTAGTGTTACTTTGTGATTCACGCTTACTCTATTTGATGTAGGAGCATAAAATTCAAAGTCAAAACGCAAGCGTGGAGGCAAAGGAACGACATCTCAACAAATGACAGAATTTCAAATTAGAAATTAACTCAGAATTAAATCGGGTTGTTGAGATATTTTGTAGACAACATTTTAAATATGTAACTTGTTTGTAAGGTCTTACGGACTGTAAGGGATTTGTTGGCCATTGACCAAGTTTTGGGAGATTCTTGGTCATATTGACCTATTTTGGGACTTTGACAGCTTGTTGAAGGAGGAGCACAAGACAAAGCGAAGATCATGGGATCTCGACCCACTTTTGGATCCTTTTTGGGTTTTTGGGAATATGTAACAGGAATGGGATTTCGGACCATGGGTTTACCCATGTTTAGGCCTATTTTGTATGTATAAATAGAAGGCTAGGCAATGTAATAAGTAGTCTAATAGTGCATGAATGTATGCTAAGTGCAAGTAGAGTCTGTAAGTGATTTTTGCATGACATGTGAGAATGTTAGATCTGATCCATATGAATGTGCTTAGTGATTGATCCTCTAGATATACCTCTTTGTTTATGCTAAGAGCTTAAGTACGTTATATCAATGTGAATGTTGTGAAGCCCTATTTTATTAGTGAAGTAGGTGTTGATTCCATATTGAGGAACTGATGGTGCTAAGTTCTTTATTAAGTATTAAAATCACACATCTGTATCCTAGCTAAGGTTAGAGACACCTGAGTCTTGCAACCACCCCTGCCTCTACCTCTGGTGAGACTTCATCTGTTTCTCAGGTGTTTCCAAAAGGTCTGGTAGTTAGGGTTTTGTTGGTGCATTGTTGTAGCATTGAACCCTGGGTCTGCCCTTATGCCAACAAATGGTTTTGTTTCCGAGACCTGAAATTGTGATCGCTGGGAAGTAAGGAAGAAGAAGCTTTATGCAAATATTCAACCTAAAACTGAGAAATCTCCAAGCGTAGATCTGTTACTCTAGTGCACAATATTCTACTTAGTTTGAAAAGATCTGTGCTAAGGAAAAGAAGTCTAATCCGAAGAAAAGAGGTAAGATCCAAAAGCTTTGTTCCCTAAGAAAGGTAAAAGTGAAAATTCTTGATTAAAAAGAGGTAAGATCTGTAAGCTCTGTGCTCTGATAAAAGGTAAGAATAGTTAAAAGTTTTAGATATGGAATCTTTGTGCTCTGTAGAAGTAAGATAAGTGGAAATTTGTGTTTCTAGAGTATGGATCTAGGTATGTTTAACAGAGTCTGTCCTAGTTTGAAAACTAGGGTATTAATAGATGAAAGAAGATTTGATATGAGTAGATCTGATAAGAATAGTGAAAGATATGTTATACCTATGCATAGAAAGAATGTTTGGGATAACGAATGGATGCAGGATCGCATAAATAATTTATTGTAGGTTATCTCTTATGATCCTAGAACGCAGTATAAGAGAAGATGGGGGTCATTTAAAATAAAGAGAGGATTAACCCTCTGTTACAACTGCAGGAAACCGAGACACCTTGCTAAGGAATGCCCTGGGAGAAGACCTGGTTGTCTTTGTTGCAAAGATATGAACCATGAAGTGTTGGATTTCCATAGAATGATTGCTAAGCTTGAAAGTATGAACATAAGACAAGAAAACCCTAAGGAAAATCCAAAAACTAAGGCTATAGCAGAACCCTAGAAAGGATCAGAGAAGATATTGCTACAGATGAAAGAAACCTTGAATGGCCACCGACATTTTAGATTATCACAGATCTTTAAAGAAAAGTAATGCATCGAAGAAAGAATAAGAGACTTTGACATTGACTGTGTTCTAGATGAGGAAACACAGGTGAATATCATGACAGAGAGAACTTGGAAAGCTATAGGGAGGCCTGCTATGATTTCTTCATTAGGAGGAATAGGGTTATTCAGAGGAAAGATGATAAACCTATGTGGGAAGATTGCTCACATACCTATGAATGTTAATGGAACTTCGACATAAGAAGATTTTGAGATTATTAAATTTATTGAGGACAACGCCCCATTTACCATGTTACTAGAAAAACATTGGATTGACAGAGATCAAGCCAGACAAAAGGAAGAAGAAGAAGTTTTGGAGAAGAAGAAGCAAGAATTAAAATATTTCATGACTGGAAGGATCGCACACTTGATCGAAGAACATGAGAACAAATCGAAGCTATTTAACACTAGACACCCGGATGTCGAAGTTGCAAGAACACTAGAGGATCCACAGAAGATTGAAATAACTATCCCAGACAAAGAAGAAGTATTATCCGAGAACCCTAGGTAAGAATCTCAACAACACGTAGTGACTATGTCCAAAGACGATAAGAATCAGAATGGAAAAAGGACTACCGAGATGAAGCTCACTGGGAGGAAGGCTAGAAAGCTAAGTAAGAAGAGAGCTGAGTTTGAAAATTACAGAAGGTTCCAGAGGGAACTTCGCAGACAGAAAATTTGCAGAATTGGAGCTTCGCTGGGATATCAGAACAACGACACATGGCACTTCGCCATGGCGAGGCAATATAGCCGTTGGGACTGATATATATGTTCAACTGCCTCTCCGAATGGGTCGAAAAGCATTAATAGCTCGACACCAGACTATTGGACCATGCCATAACAGACAGAACAAGAGTTAATGAGGCTTCATACCCATTACAAGCGAATCGTTGCCGAGTTTCCTATTTATGCCATCGTGCCATGCATAGAGAACACTTTTTCTTGAGCTCGCAGACCAAGTGAATTATATACAGTGATCATTTCCCTCTTGTTGTTTATTCTAGTGCAGTATTTGAGTTAATTATGAACCCAATATTATTAATCTCGAGCGTGTATGTCCGATGATCTCACCGCAGTCAAAGAATCAGTAATAGAAGTACTCATCGACTTGATGACTGGAAGAGTAATGTCATAGAGAGGATTGTCTGCCGGACTACAAGCATCATTGACAAGAGGACTACCGACCTCTTTGTCCACTACTCGAGCTGGACCATCACGACCCGCATACGAAAAGAGAACTAAGCATAGAGACGATCGCGTGAATGCTAAGTTGATTCCGAGCATACTGCCCACCTACCTACCACCTATGAGCGACACCATAAATCAAGACAGTGTGCCCAGAGACTTCAAGTATAAATTGGTTACTGTGTACCTCCCAAAGGGGATACACGCAGTTCATGCAGACCAAGATAAGATTGCAGCATTGAAATTTAATGACTTCAACCTCGGTGACAGAAGGGTCTACAACATGCTCACCCCACATAAGTACCTGACCATGACAAAAGAAAAGAATTCAAATATAATTCCTTAGTCATGGACCCATAACCTCACGCAGTCCACACTACTCAATGTCATGGAGATTCCTCACTTCAGAAGACACCAAGATGTGAATGCATGCGTCAAGATGTTGCTGTCATGTTACCATGGTAGATACTTGTGGTTAAACCATCGTATCACTGTGGATCTGACATTGATCAATCGGATCACAAGACTGAGTATGCAAGGCCGTGACCCTCAATATTTCTATCCCGAAAAAAACATGGATCGCGCTTTAGCTCAAAGGATAAAAGACACCTACAGCGATGTCAAGAAAGGCACGTGAGGCTACAAGGTAGCTTCTATCCAAAGCGACACAGTGTGCCTAGCCTGCCAATTGATCTCAATAAAGTTGGTCCGCAAGAACCAACCAACCCAAGTCACTGGTTTTGTATTTGATCTCGCAGGGAAGTGCGTGGAGGGCCTCCAAATGAATTGGGAGAAGTACCTCGTGAACCAATTGGAATTGGATTGTAGGGAAGCGCAATATCAAGGATATGAGTTCCAATTTAGTTGGATTCTAATCCTAATTTATTTCATCTCATGGGAGATACCGGAAGGTGCGACCTTCCCAGACATCGAGCCCTTTAAACCTCTGGCCGAAAAGTTTAGTACACTATGGTATTCTAGTGACATGAACAAGAAATGGCAGTCAAATGTTGTATTCCACACATATTACAATCAACTGAAGTTAGCTATCTAGTATGATCCTCTCATCATGCCAAATACTCTCCATAGGTTTTGGCTTGTAATGAAATTCAACGTGGATCACCATTTCATTTATATTACAACGCGCGTTGACGAGCACAAGCAGAAAATTCAATCTTACTACAAGCTTACAGAGGAGGAATTAGAAGAAATCACCAAGGACTGGTCGACGGACCTCCTCATTCCAGTCGACCCTGCGGAGATGTCCGACATTGATTGTATGGAAGTAGTGCACGATACACCTGGACCTAGCAAGATAAAGAAGATTGAAGAGGTCCATGATTTAGACAACGCATCCATGAAGACCACTTCCATATCAGCAGAGAAAGGAGGAGATGGCAGAGAGATAGATGTCCCAGAAGTTGAACAAAATAAAGGCAAGGTTACACCACCTAGAGACGAGGAGGATACCTCAAAGAAAAGGAAGGTTTCCCCCCCGAAGCGTTCTTCTCAGAAGAAATCGAGAGCATCTATGATCAAAATCCAGACTACTCTCACATCAGATGACTTCGATTTCATTGTAGCAACACTGAACGATGCTTCGTTGGAGATAGAAGAGAAGCAAGAGACTTAGAAGGAGGATATATACAATTGAATTAAGGTTGAACTTCAAGGGGTGCAGCAGGCACTTCAGTCCATCCGTGCAGTCTCCACTACGCCTCTGCCATTGGAAATACCAGAACTGGGAGATGAGCCAGCTCAACTCTACTGAATCGCTAATAAAGTCGAAGCTAACCTTCGATGAGCTCTAGAAGAAATAGTGCAAGCCACCTAGGCCTTGGCACAAGTACATGGAGACTTTGTAGAACAACGTAGTACTATAGAACGAGAAAATCTTTCTCTGCAAGTGAAATGGGATGAAGAAAAATCACAACTACAACAAAGAAAGGAACAATTGCTCGTAGAGAAACTTAAAGTAAAGGAAATGGTTCACAGAGCACTTCACTCTATGACAGTCGTAGAATTAAAGACAAAAGAGTGAGTTCCACAATAGGTGGCACAAATTGAAGAAGTAATCCAACAATGCATAGCAAACTTGGATCTCCACACTATGCCTGAGACCCCTCAATATGTAAGAGATCAAAGGGAAGCAACTGCCCGCAGCACAGTTGACAGACTAAAAGCTCTTGCCTTGGAGTGCAAGAAACTGAGTAATTGTAGTGCCCAAACATATGAGAACCTGACCAAGAATCCAGAGTTACAGGCATTAGAGTCGCATCTCATGGAAAAAATTCAGCACACAAACACACTACAAGCACAGTTGAAGGCCTTGTCGGTCGTGGAAAGAATGAAGTGGTCTCAGGAGAAACACATCGCCCAACAACAAATCCATACAATTCAAAGCAGATTGATGGAAGTTACTCAACGGCTTCAACCAGTACAAGATAAGGCATGCCAATTATTCACAGAGGTTGAAAGTCGAGGAGCAGAGCTAGAATAGGTTTTCATCAAAGAAGAAAAATGCCTAGAAGGGCTTGTGAATGATGCAGCAATCCAAGAGTTCACCGAGAAAGAGGTTGTCACAAAATAGTAGGTCGAAGTGGCTCGATCCAAGTTCGAGGCATTCGAGGCGAAACTAGTTATATCTGAGTGACTCGAGACGAGTCACAGGTGAGTATTGGGGGCCTGTTGTCCCTTAACCAAGTTTTGGGAGATTCTTGGTCATATTGACCTATTTTGGGACTTCGACAGCCTGTTGAGGAGGAGCACAAGATGAAGTGGAGATCACATGATCTCGACCCACTTTTGGATCCTTTTTGGGTTTTGGGGAATATGTAACGAGAATGGGATGTCGGCCCATGGGTTTACCCATGTTTTGGCCTATTTTGTATGTATAAATAGAAGGCTAGGCAACGTAAGAAGTAGTCGAATAATGCATATATGTGGTGTGAAGGTATGCTAAGTGTAAGTAGAGTCTATAATTGATTTGTGCATGACTGTAAGAGAATTGCAGAGCTAAGTGCAGGTACTTGTAACATATTGTGGAAGGCTGAGTGTTGTAACGCAAGGAAGAAGGATCTAGCGAGCTGCACAGATCTTTTGTCCTATGCGAAGTAAGGGTTTTGATGGATTTGTGCTTGTAATTGATTGAATGAAGACAATAAAGAAGAAGAGTTGGTGGACGTAGCCCCATGGTGGGGGTGAACCACGTAAACACTATGTTGTCTTGCTTTGTGCTTATCTTAATGTGTTTATGTCTTCTTTTGTTAAGTGATTTGAGAAGATTAGATAGATCTGCTTATGCTTAGTGCTAATGACATGTGAGAATGTTAGATCTGATCCATATGAATGTGCTTAGTGCATGATCTACTAGATCTACCTCTCTGTTTATGCTAAGTGCTTAAGTACGTTATATTAGTGTGAATGTTGTGAAGCCCTGTTTTATTAGCAAAGTAGGTGTTGATTTCATATTGAGGAACTGACGCTGGTAAGTTCTTTATTAAGTATTAAAATCACAGATAGGTCCCAACTAAGGTTGTAGACACCTAAGTCTTGCAACCACCCTTGCCTATACCTCAGGTGAGACTTCATCTGCTTCGCAGGTGTTGCCGAAAGGGCCGGTAGTTAGGGTTTTGTTGGTGCGATGTTGTAGCGTTGAACCTTGGGTTTTCCCCTGTGCCAACAAGATTCTAGATATGGAGTGTTGACTCTATCTGGAAATACCTGGTAGTTATTGTAATAGGACAAAAGTAGGTAACAACTTTTAATTGATAGGATAGATTTTAGACAGGATGAGAGAGCTCGTGGAGCCATACCTGAGATAGTTTTTCATTGTTGTATTTTAATAGATAGATAGAGTAGAGAGAATGAGATAGAGATTAGAGAGTTCAGTAGAGCAGAGTAGAGTAGAAGAAACATTTTGTACTTTGTTTTCATGAATGAATAGAACATACATAATTGTCCCAAATCCTTGGACTGTTTTCATTTGATGTATTGATGAATGAATGTTATATTTTGTGTATGTGATTTATTTTAGTTCGTTCATGTATGATTGTTCGAGAGATTGACTGTATGAATTTGTGACAAAACTGGATGAGTTTCAATTGTTTCTCTTCTGACACTTGTATGCAAGGTGTGCATCTTGAACGCAAGGAGTGCGTCAACTGAGTCCTAGAGTGTCTTAGAGAAGTTCAGAGAGGACAAGATAAACTTGTACCAGGTGCAAGGTGTGCATAGCGTCAAGGAGCGATCAAGCTTCAAATAACCAACACAGAAGAAAGCCAAGTGGGCGAGAAGAATTTCTTTCCAAGAAATCCTTCGATTTGAGTTATCAAAATCCCGAGAATGCAAGGTGTACATAGGAGATCGAAACCCTTTCAAGGACAGAATATTAGAAGAGATAACACTTTTCTTGACTGTTGACGATATCCCAGAGTTGGACTCGTAGAAGGAACAAGGGTTCGAAAACTTTGAAGATTGAAAAATATTCCAAGTGGGGAGATATCAGAAGCTCAGGAGGAGGAGCGACCATGATAATTGGATCGCAGTGAAGAGGATCAAAATTCGTCGGATCAGAGGAAGGTGCAAGAGCCTTATAACTTCGCAGCACAGAGGAGAAAGAACCTATTGGGGTTAAAATTTGAGGTTTCTGAAGTCCGAAGAACCGAAACCACGAAGTAGAATCTCAGTCGTCCGATCATAGAAACAGATCTGATCCATTAGATTTTTTTGGGAAAGGATCAAGCATCAGATCATAAGAAACGATCTGGACCATCAGATACTGTGAAGTCCGAAAAGAAGAAAGTTTGAAACTTGAAACACTCGAAGCACAGAGAGACGAAGGGCCAGAGTGAATATGGATTGTTGATCTAGGAGGATACGCGTCGATAGGTTGGAAGATCCATAGGAAGGTGGAGGTTGAAGATTTGAAACATCCGAAGCTCGAATACCCGAAGAGACAAGAATCGTCGACATGTGAGGAGACACTTGGTAGCATATCTTGAGCTCTGGGAGAGTTGAAGTGGGTTTTTTAGTTGAGAACTGAGATCACAGAGTGCGAAGACCCAAAGACCCAAAGTACGATCTAGATCGTGAGATCTAAGGGAGATGTGGCTCGAATTTTTGAACTCCAGGTAAGGTCCCAAAGTGGTTCATAGCCATTGTATTCAGAGGATATGTGGCACACATCTATGAGATCCGGGTAAATACCCGAAGTAATCCTCAATCATTAGATCAGGAGGACACGCATTAGTGGATTACAGACTTTGGGTAAAAGCCATTGGGGAAAAGGAATTTTGAGATTTTCAATCTTAGAATTCCAGAGACCCGAAAGAGATCTCGACCTTCGATCGAGAAGAGGGTCGTAGGACCATTGATCCGAGTTGAATGGTCAAACACCCAAAGTTAAGGAAGGTTTTTTTATTGGGAGGACATGTGTTCGTAGATCATGAGTTCTAGAATATTTTAGTACGAAAGAGAGTTGGGTTTGAGATTTCAAAACCCCGAAGTCCAGAGTTGTGAAAGAGATCGCAACCGTTGATTAAAGGAGGGGTATATCTAGTCCATAGATTCGAAGGGCGTAGATATGAACCGTCGATTCAGACGTTATCATCATGATCATGAGATCAACGATTCTGTAGCATTGCGAGAACATAAGTTGCTTGGAGTTTAAAATATTGAGCGCAGGATGCAATTCAAACCATGGTTTCATCATAAGGACACCCGAAAGATTGAGGATAATTTCGGGCCCAAAAGTAGTTTAAATCCAAACAGCTTGTGGGTGCACCCGCAATTGTGTGGTCATTTACCAAGGTCACGTTCAAGAGAGGGATTATCTGAAAATGAGCTATCACTCAGCACTCTGAGATTTCACGGCAGAGAGAAAGGGAAGGTCGTGTGTTCTATCGGACCTGTACCAAGAAACTGAAAGGGCCTATGTCTTGATACAAAAGAATACCAGTAAGGTTTCATAGAGTCATCAGACTCAATAATCAGAGATCCTTTGACTGGGAGGTTGTGCAACCCTACAGGGAGTAGGGGGATGCATCGCTATCCTTCCACTATACTTGATCGGATGGTCAAGAAATATTCCATAGGACCTTAGATCAACAACCAAATGTTAATTCGTGACTTCGGCGTTTGGCACTTCAGATGTTTTATTTGTTAGGAGAAGTTGGATATCCTTGGAGGATGTAGTCCCGGAGTGACATGGCTAGTTGACGTCACTGTTGATGTGGCACTCACTAAGTGGCTGCCACGTGTCACCTTGATTTTTGAATTTTGTATAACTAAAGTTCCAACTAGACCTTGATACTTTTCACCATCTGATTGGGCCACGTGTCTCCCTCCTGGATCATGTATTTACACTTCATGAATTTGGTATTTTTGGCACTTTTATACCATCCTTTGATCATTGCTGAAGTGTTGAATAGATCTATCACCCTAGATATTTTCTTGTCTTGATTGATGAATTTTGTTTATTCCGAAACTCCGGGGTTCAAGAGTTCTTGTTTTATCTGAGCTTCTTATTGTCGGATTAGGTCAAATCCAGAGTTTTCCACCTTATTCCTTAGTGAAATATGAAGGTTTCAATATTTGCACTCCAGTTTAACGGTTGGCGATATTTCTTGTTCTTCCTTTGATCCGACGGTTGATGGGAGTTTGCAACTTCAGGGCTTCAGCGTTCAGGTAAACTTACCTATTTTAGACTCATTTTCACCACAGTGGTCAACGCTGGAGTTGACCACCTTCTTTCCTTTATTATGATTTGACAGTTCCAAATTTATTCCAGATCAACAATTGATGGGATTTCCCTGCTATTCCTCTGATCTGACAGTCGACGAGAGTTCGTGACTTCAGAGCTTCAACCTCCAGGTAAACTTACATGTTTCAAACTCCTTTTCACTGAAGTGGTTAGCACCAGAGTTGACCACCATTAGACCCGCCTATCCTCATCCAAAGGTCACCATGCATTTCCTTGATCTGATGGCCCTTATTTAATTCAAGACTTTGGGGGTCTCAATACTTTGTGTCTTATGGGGTCCACTTATCTTGTCCTTCCACTTGGTTCTATCTAACGATCATTATATATCCTGAACTGATCTAACGATTGCGAGCTCACTTGAATTTCCTCCATGAAATCTGACGACTTTGATTTAATCTCTCTCGATATATGATTCTGGCTTGATCAAACTTTCCATAATTCTACTTCTCTAGATATGATGGTTGAGATTTAATCCTTCCCAGTCTCTGACTTCACCTTGATTTAACGATCCTGAATTGTCTTGAACTAAGAATGAACGACTCATATAGCTTGATCCTTTACAAAATGATTTCTTCACTCGCAAAACTCTGTCTCTTGTCTTACTTCAAATGTGACATCTCTTATGAGCTTCGATTAACGTTTGTGCATTATTTTATGCATTGATCTTTAGTCGCTAACCCTCTTGAGCTCTTAATTCCTTGCGCTTCATTACTCCTTATGTACGTGGATTCTATGCATGCTTCCTCTCTTGAGATTTAGGAACATAGGATTAGGATTATTGTTGATCCTATCGTGATCAATAGTGATCATGAATTTCTTCTACCCTAAGGTGATCTACCTCTTCCCCAAGGTGATCTTCTTTTTTCTCTATTTACTATACATGTTTGACTCATGTTTCCATCAATGAAAACACACAATCAATAATGCCAAGAAATGGGCCATCATACCATTCCCAACCATACTTACCACTTTCCATCATTATTCCCCTCCATTTCCTTATCTCTTGGGATTTTAGGGTGTATTGACCCAGGAAGGGGTTGTCCCTCATTCTATGGGAAGAAGGGGATAAAGGCCCAGAGGGTTTGATGTTGGGTAAAAGATAAAATCCTTATATAAACCTTCTAGATGCTTCACCCATGGATCACCCAAGAAAGCAATGAAATGTTTATCTTTGAATAAAGGGGACCCACAATATAATAAATAATGCTTAAAAGGTCAGTTGAAGGATAGGAGGTCTCATCACGAGCCGACCTATCATGTCCATGGATATCTAGTGGTATGACATTACCATCATCTAGTCACCAAACCAGGGTAATGGCTCTCAATTGCATGGATGAGAGAAAGAGGGTCTCATCACGAGCCAACCTTCTCATTTCCATTAGGTGTTTGTGGGTGACATTTCCATAACCTACTCACCATGCCAGGGTAGTGAACTTCAACCTCTCCTTATGCTATATTGAAAGAAAATAAAGAAAGAAATATAAAAGGCAATTGATTGGACTGGAAAAAGTGCATTGTGGACGAAGGTACCACACACCCTCTACAAAATCACCCATGAATGAGATACTACGACCCCTTATATGTCATGAGATCTATGTCCATTGATTCTTGACCCCAACCACTTCATCCACTTTACATGGCTTAGAGAGGGATCTCTTGGAAACTCTCCTTGACCTAGGGCTAGATCTACCAAATAGGACACCTCGTCAACCCTCCCATATTCAAGATTGAAAAGTCGCATAGTGTCTTCGAGCAATTAATTGTTTGATATAGTGATATTTGATGCACATGCTTAGATGGATTATTTATTGATTGTATTCACTTATCATGATGTTATGAATTGAGATCCTTGGAGGGCGTGTTCATTTGTCTTTGCAGGACCTAGTTGGTGGATAGTTTTGGGAGAACAAGCCTAGCTTGGGCTTCCATGGGGCTACAAGTCCACAGGTTGGATGCCAGGGACCCGCATGCCGGATGAGAAAGATTAGACTTGGAATTCCTTGATGATTTCTTGGACGACATAGACCATCCCTCACTTGCCAAGCGATTTTCCTAGGAGGGTAAAAACATCCTCTTTTTTAGCATGACACCATGTGTGGTGGGCTAGGGCATGGTGGTGAGATGATATGCTTTGGCACTTGGACGTTTTGAGGGGTTTGAGGTATTGACCTTGAAGGAATACATTTGGATGCTTGACACGTGGCTTTGGAAAGCCTAGAGATCCTCCTCCTACACCAACGACTTGCTCCTAATGCCAAAACGTCCCCTAAAGGGTGACACCTTTCTAAATTAGTGTTTTATTTGTGCAAAAGTGAAATTTTAAAGGAATTTTTAAATATTATTTTGTAAAAGAGGAAATATTAGGGTTGTTAACCCCTAACCTTGTGTTTTACCCTAAAGTATGTGGAAAAACTATATTAGCTACATTTTGTATAAATAGAGATCATAAGATCTCATTTTTATCATAACTCTTCCTCATTGTGAGAGGACTTGGTCTGAAATTTTTGCTACACTTGGCTCTTTTTATCTCTTGTGCACTTGTTTATGGCTATATTGATGAATGGTTGATGGAGGAGTGAGGCGCTAGCCTTGGATGATGTTTTCTAGCTCTTATGTTGGATTAACTTGGCATTTCTCTTGATATTGGTATGGTATTTTAATATTATGCTATCATTTTTTCAAGTCAAGTATTGTTATGCTAGGATCTAGGTGGGAAGTATAAGGGCATACACCGACACCTTATTCTTCATCATTTTATGCTTCATCTCATTGATTATACAAGGGTTTCATAAGAGAAGTATAAGGGTTGCCTAAACCCTAGCTAGAGAAACTTTCCTTGGGAAGTAAAAGGGATTACACCCCCAAGGAGGTAGATTTTCTAGCTATTGTTTATTTGACTCCATTAACCCAATACTAAAGGAACTATTCATACTTTTTTTCATTGGAGATATAAAATCACTGCCTAATTGGGAAACACAATTTTTTATCTTTTGAAAAGTGTATTGCCTGAAGTTGGTTTGCCTCATTGAGCGGAGTATTCCCCTACTAGGGAGTCCCCTCTCTCCCATTACATTTCTTGATGTTACAAACCCTTACCTACAACCATTAGGGCTGAACTAACATAGATAAAATACTAGTCATAACTCCTAAACTAACCCTAGACTAGCTCCTAGATTTTGCTCACTGACTCTACTAACTAGGGCACACCTTTTGGGCTACTTCTTGGCACTTTTACATGGTTGATTTTTCTGCTGCATGCCATTGAATGCTACAACCACAAGGCTTCAATTTTCTATATAAATACATTTTTACAACAACCATCTTCTCTTGCTTCTTAAGTGCCATTTTTCAGCCTATATTCATTGCTAATATTGATGTTGATTTACTTAACTAGTTTAGATATTTGTATGTTGATTTAGATATTTTATTTGCTGATATAAACTGTCATTTACTGCTGAAAATTAGGGACATCAAGCTTAACTTTCTGATCCAAATAACATATATCATTGAAAAGTGTCTTGGGAAAGTACAATCATCCGGAGAAGTACTATACCTTTGGGGAAGCAATTACTTGACTTACAAGGAATCTCTTCCCACCTTTCATCCCACTAAGACTTGAACTCTAGGGGTATCACTTCCTCTTATCTCCATCCCCCTAGGGTCACCGAGATCGCCTCCCTTGAGTGACCTAGTCACCCTTGAAGTGTGGGACCTACATCGAGGTGACATTGGGTGTAATATTCCCAAGTTGTAGCACTTTCTTTATGGTTGGATCGGGCTTTTCCCAACCTACAAATTTCACTATAATAGGGGGAAATCCCAGGATTGCCACCAAAGAGAGACATTGATCTCTCTATTGATTTGGTTCCATGACCTACCCCAATGTCCAAGACACCTTACAGAATGAGCACACAATATTTGAAGGAATTGTAGATGTATCTTGAAGAGTTGTTAAAGAAGGGGTATATACATCCAAGTGTGTCACCTTGGGGTGTCCCAATTTTGTTTGTAAACAAGAAGGATGGAACCTTAAGGTTGTGTATTGATTTTAGACAACTAAATAAGGTCACCATAGAGAATAAATATCCTTTTCCAAGGATTGATGACTTATTTGATCAATTTAAAGGTGAAATAATATTTTCCAAGATTGAATGGAGATTAAGTTATCATCAAGTGAGGATAAAGGAAGAGCATATCAACAAGACATCATTAAGGACAATATATGTGTATCATGAATTCACGGTAGTGCCATTTGGGACATCAAATGTACCAACAATTTTCATGTTCCTAATGAATGGAGTGTTCAGGGAGTACCTGAACAAGTTTGTAATTTTGTTCTTATATGATATACTCATATATTCAAAGATATGATATGAAAATTATCAAAATTTGAGAATGGTGCTACAAGTTTTAATAATGCATAAATTGTATGCCAAGCTAAGTGAGTGCATATTTTATCAAAAAAAGATTCACTACTTATGGAATATTATTTCGACAGATGGAATAAAAGTTGTTCCCGAAAAGATAGAGGCCATTAGAGGATGGTTAGCACGAATAATGTGACAGAGGTAATATCATTCATGGATCTTTCTAGTTATTACCAACTATTTATAAAAAAAAAATCAAATATTTCAATCCCCATTACATATTTGTGAAAGAAAGGAGTGAAATTTGAATGGACTCCCAAATGTGAAGAAATTTTTCAGCAGTTGAAAGACATATTGACAAGTGTGTCAATATTCAAGATTACATATCCTTACAAAAAAATTATGGTGTGCATTGATGCAGGAAAGGAAGGGTTTGGTGGAGTCTTCACACAAAAATATCATGTGGTATGCTACGAGTCTTGAAAATTAAAAGAGCATGAAAATAATTATGATACCCATGATTTAGAATTAGAAGTTATTATTCATGCATTAAAAATGTGGAGCATTACCTCATGGGGAGGAAATTTGAGCTAAGGAAAGACCATTGTGGTATGAAATATTTGTTTGGACAACCCACATTAAATGTTAGGAAAACTAGATGGTTGGAATTCGTTAGTGAGTATGGCTTTGAAATTAAGCACATCAAAGACAAAGAGAACCAAGTGGTTGGTGCACTCAGTAGGAGAGCACATGAGATTCATGTTGTAGCCATCAACATGTTCGTGATTGATCCACAAGATAAAATTATTGAAGTAGCAAACTTAGATCAACAATATTTACAAATAAAAGAAACATTACAACAAGACAATTTACAACATAAATTTAAAGACTTTGAGATAAAAGAAGATGGAATTCGCATGTACAAAGGAAAAGTATATGTGTCGAATTTCAATGATCTAAAAAATGTAGTGATGAGGGAAATGCATAATGTGCCATATGTTGGGCACCCAGGATATCATAAAATAATTGCAATTGTAAGAAGCTAATACTTTTTTCCAGGAATGAAGAAAAAAGGGGATAATTATATAGCTAGGTGCCTATAGTGTTAGAAGGTGAAGACCAAAAATAGACATCCATCGGGGTTGTTACAACCATTATCGATTCTAGAATTGAAGTGGGAAGTAGTTACATATGATTTTATTACAGAGCTACTGAGAATAGTGAAGCAACATGATTCTATCATTGTGGTGGTGGATAAATTGACTAAGACAACACATTTTATTCAAGTGAAGACTGCACACAAGGCATAAACTATTGCAAATATCTACACGAAGAAAGTTTTCAGGCTGCATGTGTTATCACTGAAATTTTGTCCGCAAATGGGTACAGGAATCCAACATCTTCAAATAACTATTAGTTCACCCATGGACCAAAAATGACCACAAAGAATTTCCAAAAGGTCTAAAACTATACAAACAGTTATAAAATCAGTATGCGCTAAAGATATATAGGGAGCACGTGCACGTGCATCAGTCGAAAACATTGGGAAAATGAACATGCGCCTGATGCGCGACTGTGGACACAAAAAGTTGTGCACACTTCATAATGATGCATTTATGATGTTGGTCGGCCTCCCACCCAATTTTGGTTCAGCTTCCAAGTCGATTTGACATCCAAATCTCGGCTGAATCCGGCTGGGTGGCTGGTCAAAGACCTAAAGGTGCCCTAAACAACCCCTTGTTCACACTAAAAGCTGGTTGCATAATACCTCAAAGTTGTTCTATAAAAAGAGGCCATGGGTGCACTACATCTTTAAGGAATTCATTTTTATTGTTATGTTGCTGATATTCTCTTGGAGGACCCTCTCTCCTCATCAAGAGTATGCTAGCACCATTGCATTTAGCCATTCATATCACCTCTTCAGTGAATCTGATTTTGATTCTCTTCACCATTTCATTATAGTTCCTCATTTTGTAAGAAGAGCTCAATATTTGGGGGTCCAAGAGCCCTCCCTTGGAGGAAGAAGGGACCCAAAGTCCCCCTTTCTCTTTAGTGCTTTATTTTCACTAATACAATCCTTTCCATTGGTGACATGAGTCTTGTTTGTTTCTTGTTCTTATGTCCTTATGCACTATAGTTTAATTTTTTTTATCATTCTTAGTTTAATTCTTAGCTTAGTCTTTTATGTTTTAATCTTCTAACCCTTTCCATTAAGGTTGTCTTGCTTAGCTAACCCAACTAAGCTTGTAAGAACCTCTGTTTTGATCACTTAGGTGACGAAAGAGGCACAACAGATTGACGAATCCACTGGGGAAAGGTATCAATTTCCTACCCCATTTGGGTTATTTTAGCTCTTCTTTTTATTTAATTAACCTGCAGGTACCATAACCGGCCCAAGATGACCTACAGGAAGCCAAATTCAAAGTTGAGTTGAAGGAATTTCAATCAGAAATTTCTTCACGGCCGTGTGACATTTGTGTGTAGGTTTATCATCCCACAATCACGCATTGCATGCATGTGTGCCAAAATCACTATATTTCTCAGCGCCTCCTACGCACTTGCGCCCATCAGTCTCTGTTAGTTCACACATTGACGCTCAAAGCGCCTCTGTCTAGTCTGAGACCCGCGCACCTGTGCAGAAAAATTATACATTGTAAGATTTTTGTGATCTATGGAGGGCCCATAGCCTTATTAAATTTGATTCCATGCATGTTGTAATCTGCACTACACTTACATTCCCTCTCCATATAAAGGGACCGGTCAAAACACATAGGCACTTAGGGGTTAAAATCATAACTTTCCCTCTTTTTTGTCATTTTGCCACACAGATGGATCACTTTGACTAAAGTTAAGTTGGATTCATTCTACATCACATATAAAACTTGCATTGGGACCAGAAATTGGATAACAATCGTTGAGTATGCTCTTCTCTCGCGCTTGAAAGCGATCTTGAGAATCAAAAAGAGGTTGTGGGACAATTTCATATCCCTTAAAAAGACAAAATCTTTAGGAGAGGACAACAACCCCCTTGGGACTCCTCTTAGTTTATTTTTCGAAACACATCTTAAGATTGTAATGGGCCCATACATGCCCACATGCTACAAAGATAGGATAGTGTTGAAATTTACTTTCTTAGATTAAATCACTAGGTAAGTTTAAAGGTTTTGTAACGAGCCCATACATGCCCACATGTTTACAATCTAGGATAGTTTCAAATCTTTCTTAGATTAAATCACATTCAGGGAGTTAAAGGAATAGTAAAGGACCCACATGTCCACATGCTATTTTTCTAGGGACTTTAACATTCTGCAAGGTTGTACCAACAACATTTAGTTAATTAGGTAATCAAAGACTTGTAAGGACCAAGAAAAGTCCACATGCAGGAAGGTGACACCTAATTTATTAAAATTTTTGGCACACTTTCACTAATTCACACACAAAGTCACTTCTCACTCACATAGTTTCCATGTTGAAACATGGAGGTCAAAGTACGTTTCCTCCAAAGGGATTCCAAAACACCCCACCCTTTTCTTGATGAAACTATTCACTCCCACTTAATTTCAACGAGATTGGCTCACACCCCCAATCTCTCAAAAAATTACATCTAATTTTTTTCTAAAAACTCACTAAGTTTTCCTCCACAGGAGGTGCCAAAAGAATTTTTTTAGTCTAGGTAGGATCTCGGGGATAGGCATCCAAATAACTACCCATTATTTGGTTCTCACATTTTCAAAACAATAGAAGTTGTCAAATAGGGAACTTTAAATCCTCCAATTCAAGTGTTCCTAACACCATAAGGCAAGGAGATACCTGTGAAGGGTTGAAGGTCAAGGTTTGGTTGTTTTGTGTGTCCCCTTTTAAGGCACCCACCTCTTGGACGAGATCCAACCCGTTAACCATTTCTTAGGCTGAAAATCTAAATGTCGCACTTTGACCGAGGTACCTAGTGACCAAATTTTAGGACATATACCCAGGTGGCAATTGTGAGCTGCAATTGCACCTTGATTGGATTTTGTGTGGCTATTGGGAAATATCATCAGTTCTTTCGGGATATGCCCCCTCTACCCCTTATTATAACTGATTGTTTCATCCTTCACTAGTTTCTCTTCTGGTGGCTTCATACCCCACTGTCGAGTGCTATTGGAAGGTCCAGTGCTATTTGAGAGGAAGGACGTTACATCTTTTAGGACACGAGCATTTGTTTTCTTTGTTCTCCCATGCAGATAAAATTCACCTATCCACGTATATGCTTCTTTATCAAAACACTTTATGTATATGCCCTTCTGATTACATCTGATTTGGAAATATATTGTGAAGGTTCAAAAAATTGCAGTAAAGGCTCTTGTTTATTTATTGCTCTCACCACTATTTGCACACATTCACTCAGCTAGTCAGACATCATAGGGGACCCACAGAACCCCATTGTTCCAAACACTTAATAAATCTCCCTCCTATTCTAGGAGGAGTTCCTAGTCTTGCCAACTCATTGACTCCACCTTATCACACCCCCGTGAGTGCCACTATCTTGGGATCAACTTTGCTTGGTTCCACCTTACTTGGGTCCACTTCTCAAGGTCAACCATTCACTCGCTCTCCTTTACACAGAAGCGGGGGGTCAACTTCTTCTCAAGGGGGAAGTACAAACCCACCTAGTACCCTCCAAGGGTCAGGTACCCAAAATACTCACACTATGGACGGAATTAATCTTTCGCCAGCACCCCATATGCCATACTTAGCTTCCCTCAACATACCAGATATGACTAAACTCACTAATGATCCTATATTGCACAACCCCACATGGCCTACAATGCCTACCAAACTTCCTTCAGACATCCCCAAGTTTGAAGGAAAAGCAGGAGACGATCCCGCCAACCATATCATGACCTTTCACCTATGGTGTTCTTCAAACAACATCATGGACGATTTTGTTCGACTGAGGTTATTTCAATGTACGCTCACTGGCCCATCATCCAAATGGTATGTAGAAGAAAAATCTGGGTCCCATGTGACTTTTGAATCAATGGCCAAAGCATTTTTAACCTTCTTTCAACTACTCGTTTGTCATGGCAATGGCCTTGAACTACTCTCAGACTTCAAATAAACCTCCTCCACACACATTTTTAACCACATCCACAAATGGCGTTGATGACGTAGTCTCTGCAAAGCTAACGCTACCCCCCAACAATGTCTCAATTGGTTCCTCAAATCACTTGTTTCCCTCCTTGCCAAAGATGTGGCCGCCACCTTCCCCTAGTCTGAAGAAGAAGCCATTAGAAAAACCCAACAGTTCAAAATCATTTACACCCAGTCTGGATACTTATACATGGTACTCCCGGACGCCCTCAGACCCATGCCATTCGAACAAGACAAACCTGGGATGTCTCACTCAGCAGATGGATTGATTGGTAACACTACACACCACAACCCACAGCCTCAACAACCACCCATGTATTGCACACCCCAATATCCACCGGCATATGGAGGAATCCCTTATTATCCTCCTCCTCCTTATCAAAAACCATACCCTGTTTCCCTACCTCCACTCATAAGTGGACCCTCGTCGGCACCCCCAATACACCCACCTATCCAACCAAGTGTTGGTACTCCCTCTACCTCAACCTATACCCTAAGCACTGGTGAAAGCACCATGCCTTCCTATGTACCTTATGGATCATTTCCACAACATAATCCATACTTTCCATTTCTTTCCCCCCCACAGCCTGTGGCTCCATCACCAGGACACCCACACGTTGGGGTTAATTTTGTTCAACCCTCTCCCATTCAACAATATCAAAATTTTGAGCAGTTGAATATGGAAAATCCATCCTATCAATCGAACAATGCTAGAAAGAAAGGAAAAAACTGGAACAATAATAATCCTAGACCAGGAGGAAACCAAAACCAACCCCAACAGAACCAATCTGCCAGGGGCAACTAGAACCAGGGGAATCACAACCCCCAAGGGGGAAGTACAAACAAATGCCAAAGGACAAATAACAACAATCTTTGGACCAACTTCCCTTGTGCCCTTTGTGGTAAGTTTGGTCACTATACACACCATTGCCCCTAAATCTCTGACTTTAAACATATGAAATAATCTCTAGGTGGACCACGTCCCTCGACATCGCCTGCCCCCCAGCAGGCCCCACAACAATATGTGAAGCAACCAGCCCTAGCCGTGCTGCAAAACCCCATCCCGCACCAGGGAGTAATGAACACCCAACAAGACATGCAACCTACCCTACCATAGATAGAACAATATCCCAATCCGGGAAATCCTATCGATCACACAATCCTCCTCACTAGTGAGGATGAAGTTCTTGTACAAACACACAATCGTCAATACAGTGCAACCCATGAGTCTGCTCCCACCACCTCGGATGTACCCCTAGTCATAACTAGGCCCCATTTGATGATTCCTCACCCTAATACTGACCCACCCCTTTGTATTCCTCACATCCCCTTATGCAGGAATGCCCACAACCCTCAAGCTAGGGAAACTCATAATTACAGTTTGGTTGATGATTTGGCACAATATCCTGCTGCTATGTCAGTCTTAGAAGTCCTTCAAACTTGTCTTACTCAACAAAAGTCATTACTTTCTACCCTCGGGGCAATCGATCCTACGGATACCCGACTCATCAAATCCTCAACTTCCCCAAGGATATCTCAAGATTGTTGAGCCTCTCCAAGGCTATATAAGCAAGCTTTCTAATGGTGAAAGGGGAATGAAAAAGGAGAATCACACCAAACTTATGATCTCATAAGTGGTGCTGGAACAAAGCTGATTGGGGGAAGAACTAAAGATATGAAACTTATGATCTTGGAGAAAATACACAGTCAGCCAAAGGAGAGTGATCAGTGAAGTTGTTGTTGTCTAGGTTGTGGATCTTTCAGGCAAAGGTTAGACGAAGAGGACTCGACGAAGCTGTCGCATTCGCATCTACGATTGTAAGTATTGTTGTCGTTATTCTCATCAATATGACACGCTTGGCCTGTTTATTTCTAGTTTGTGTCTAATGTTACATGAACTTATCGTTAACCGATAGATCTGTTTTCAAGCTAATATCAATAGAGTAGGAAGTGGTCGTATCTTGTTTTGTCCACAGGATCCAGCGAGAAACAAAGGATCAAAGCGCAACTAGGAGCGTACAGGGACAAACGTCAATAAAGAGGTACTTCTGTCATCCTTCCTTCTCATGCGTTAGTTTAGATAGATTTGAAAGGAAGTCAGTGACCATGTTAAGCATTTTCTGTCTAGAGTTAGGGTCAAGCTCTTAGAGGCAATCTACCTGTCCATAGGGAGATTTTCCTACAACAGAAACTGGCGACTCCACTGGGGAGATAGCCTCAAATCGAAACTTCTTGTTTTGATTTTCTCCTCATTGACCTTGTTCTATCCCTTGATTTTTTCAGACCTGGTTCACTCCTCTTTTGATTGGTTTCATGAGCTGATTGGCTCCTCACCTCATCACACTTAGCATAATTGTCGGAATTGAATTGCAATTTTTTGATTTTTTTGACATTTTTGGGAGTTTTAGGCCCTGTCGCCCCTGTCCTAGTGTTAACAGATCTCCAACGCTCCCCCATAGCCTTTCACAAAGTGCTATAACGCTCCTTGCCTTTGGGAACAGAGCGACAACCCTATTTGGCCCAAAAAACCTTCCAGAATTGTTTTTTTTGGGTTTTGCCTCTGTGTCTCCTCTGCTGAGTAACCTTGTGAGTCAAGGTTTCTTACTTTTCAGCCTTGACATCTGTCTTTTGCTTGAAGAATAAACATCTTACTAGTTTGATTTTGTAGCCTTCTTCACTATTGTTATTGAGTTTTTCTGTTGATTAGAGTCCAAGACTCATGCATTGTCTTTCTCTCTGTTTAACTGAGTAAAAACCTTGGTGAAGGTCATCAAAGGCCTACAGACATCTTCATCTCGATTTTAGTCAATATCATTGTTCTTCAACCTTTTTCTTTTGGGTGTGAAGTTTGTTTTTTCTCTTTGATTGTTTCTTTTCTTTCGCTTTTTGTTTCGATTGCAACGAAAGGGTGTATTGTTTGTATGACTTTTTCTTATGCTAGTTTGGTTTTCATTCATACAAGAAGATAATTAGCAAGATAAGCATTGTGTTGAATTAATCATTATTCATATGCAAACAATAAAAAAACATATTCATGATTGATTGTGCATGTTAGAAGGCATCTCAAAAGTTTTAGCATCGCATCAGGATTTGATTGAGAATTGTTTGAGGACACTCCGTATTCGTGCTTGTTAAGTGAAAATAACTTTCTCTCTCCCTTAGATAGATGTTCATCGAAAGGAAATGAATGCTTATCATTTTTTATGCATTTTTGGGTCTGAGTCATAATTCCATTCGTTTCACTTACATGCACCTCTTCTGTGTAAAGAACAACCATAAAATCAATGCTAATTAAAAGTTATCTAGAACTTTTTCTTTTCTAGGATCCTCCACCAACAATAAAGTAGGCTTAGTACTTTGGATTAGGGATGTGAGCATAACTCTCCAAAGTTTCCAAAACAAACACTAGCATCCTGAGTTAGGGAGAGTCAAATCCAGTCATCGTATAAGTTTGCCTGGGATCCCCCTCTCACACAGGGGTTACGCACGAGGTCGCATTTGGGTGAGCTACGGGGACTAACCCTCCGTGGTTTAACTGATTGTGGTGGTCAGATCGTATTATGGGGATCACTTTGAG
>SNQJ01S0066075.1:31182-59594 GCA_010110895.2 Picea sitchensis
CGCACTTGTTAACGGTTCACACCATTGACCGGTAATCAAGTGGTCTCTTCCATGTTCGACGTCAGGACATCTATTCGCATGGTCAGATTCGTACCATATTGGTATTGGTAAGAAGACCCTGGGTTGAGTGATCACTTTGATATATGCTTCGCCCAGGCTGCGAAGGAATTTCTATTGGACAAAGAACACATACACTATTACATAGATCCACTTTGTATTGGTCGTGGCTATGTCTTGTCATCTCGTAGATCCGCTGTGTATTCTTCGTGGCTATGAGCAGTCCGAGTCATCAGAGTATAGATCCATATTGTATCTTCGGTGGCTATACCTTTTTCATCAATACAATTATGGATCCGCAGTGTATTTTATGGCGGCCATATCTTGCAAGCCTTGATCACCCAAACATAGGTATGCATGCCTTGGGTTTTGAAACACGTCATGATATTTGTTGGATGTTTGTGTGCAGCTTCCGTCAGGTTCTCCGAGTCTATACCCTTGCTTGAGAGTCTACAAAGCATTTCAGTTATCAGTTCACATCTTCTAACTTCATACTTTGGGGGGCAATCTGTTACACATCGAAATTACTCACTTTGATAGTGTCGCAAGTGTCATCATTACAAAGGTCGCAAGTGTTGCATTTTGCTCACAGGGTCACAAGCGTCAGGGAAGAATACTGCCATGATGCCTATGTCATGCCTATAACGACATGAGAAGGACACTTAAAACACCTCAAACTTTTGATTTGGAAGAGGAGAAATGATTCAGCAGGCTTCCAAACCTTTTTGCATATGAAAGCACCTCAAAAACTGAGTTTTTGGAGGGGAGCGCTCCCCCTTACACTATCTCGGAGCACCGACGCTCCCCCTTACACTGTCAGGGAGCATTATAACGCTCCCCTGGCCCTTTTGAGGGAGCGCTATATATTTTGAGAGCGTTGGAGCCCCCCTAAAGCCTACTAGGGAGCGCTACAATGCTCTGATGGCCCTTTTGAGGGAGCGCTACCTATTCTGGGCAGTTCTTAAGCTGTTGAGATGAATGGGGGAAGAATCTTTTCATTCTTGGAAGGCAGTTGGATTCAAATCCCTAGTCCATCCATGATCTTAGGGCAGGTCCTCAACTAAAGGAGGCAAATCCTCAACTTCCCCAAGGATATCTCAAGATTGTTGAGCCTCTCCAAGGCTATATAAGCAAGCTTTCTAATGGTGAAAGGGGAATGAAAAAGGAGAATCACACCAAACTTATGATCTCATAAGTGGTGTTGGAACAGAGTTGATTGGGGGAAGAACTGAATATATGAAACTTATGATCTTGGAGAAAATACACAGTTAGCCAAAGGAGAGTGATCAGTGAAGCTGTTGTTGTCCAGGTTGTGGATCTTTCAGGCAAAGGTTAGACGAAGAGGACTCGACGAAGTTGTCACATTCGCATCTACGATTGTAAGTATTGTTGTCGTTATTCTCATCAATATGACACGCTTGGACTGTTTCTTTCTAGTTTGTGTCTAATGTTACATGAACTTATCGTTAACCGATAGATCTGTTTTCAAGCTAATATCAATAGAGTAGGAAGTGGTCGTATCTTGTTTTTTCCACAGGATCCAGGGAGAAACAAAGGATCGAAGCGCAACTAGGAGCGTCCAGGGACAAACGTTGATAAAGAGGTACTTCTGTCATCCTTCCTTCTCATGCATTAGTTTAGATAGATTTGAAAGGAAGTCAGTGACCATGTTAATAATTTTCTGTCTAGAGTTAGGGTCAAGCTCTTAGAGGCAATCTACCTGTCCGCAGGGAGATTTTCCTACAACATATGCTATGAAGGCCATTGCCTCTTTTGTGTTCCAAACCATGATGTTTCCCCATAATGGAAAAATCATTACCATCAATCAAGTATCACATTATGAGCCCAACCCTTCATCCAACATCGATAACATCCTCCCTTTCATCCACACTAATCCTGATGCCTATCCACTCATCAAGATGGCCCCCTGAATCTTCAAAGACCCATCCTTTCTAGGGACATACCACGGAGCACCACCGCTCCTCCATCCTTCAGCCCAAGTATGTGTTGTATCACCCAATGAAACAACAACTGAAGATACTCTCCCTCCCACCGAGGCCTCTTTCATCCCTGACATCCCACTAGCTGCAAAAATTCTCCCTCAGGAACCCCCTGGAACTAGCTCATATTGACCCATTCCTGATCTTCCCCTCCCCCAGGGCCATATCCCAAACTGGGAAACAGTCCCCCAAGCCATTACCCAAATACCTTTCTTTTACCCCTCACCAGGTGTACAAGACTTCCAAGTAGCTGCAACGCTTACCCTTGCTAATATGGTACTAGCAATTCTAGTTTGGTATCTACATCCGCCTGAGATGGTTCCTCAACCATCCCTCCCTCCCCAGACAGAAGGAATCCTGATGAAGATTCCCATACTCACCCCTACCATACCACCTACAACCCCACCCATTAACCCCCCTACCACAGATGGGGGAAGGCAGAAAAATAAGGAGCCCACTGCTCCACTTCCCCCACATGTCCAACCTCCTTATGCGCTATGCGAGAAATATGAACACCCCACCAACAAGTGCCCATCTCTCCCCGAGTTACGTAATCTCATTCAACTCCCTCGAGCACCACCACCACTCATTGATTCCTCCAGTATTGTTGTTATCTCCCAGAACACAAGTAAAAAAGGACTACGGGCCAAATTTTCATGCACCATCTGTTCAGAATATGGCCATTACACACACCATTGTCCAGCATTACCTCAATTCTAGAAGACACTAACAACCATACGCCAGAGTTTTCAGCAAGGATCCACCCCAACTCACGTCACTGACATCCATTATGTCACTACCTCATTCAATGAACGGATGAGATGTCATTGCTCTTTACGCAAATCACTTGATCATTTCACATATCAATGCCCTATGATCATTGAATACAGGCGTCGCCAACTGGCCCTTATTCAAAATCATACACCCTCTCCTCTAGCATAACCAATGAATACCCTTACCCCATCACTTGATATGGTTCATATATTTTCACCAGAACCTGAGGCACTCCCTACTCCCCCATGGTTCTTGGATGAATTATATGAGGATTTACCCCCAAATCCCCCCAATTCCCCTGTTCATTTACCCACGAAAATTTTACGCTCGACTATCATTTTTAACCCTCAGTATCTCGATATTTGGTTTATGTCGAGGGAACCATCACAATCTCCTTGCATCACTCCCCCTGCTTCTTCATCACCAGACAACAATCACACGGTGAAAGTCACCGATATTATTCTTCTAGATCCCTTGTACTCCCGACAATTCCATTGTGACGAGGACATACTCAAGGAATTAACCACCCCCAACTGCCCATGGGATGTGCTACACCACAGATCACTCTTCCTTTCATAGGAAGCCTTCGTGCCTCCTAACTAACACCCCATATATGCAGTCGAAACCAAGGATTTTATCCCATCAGGGCATATCGACTGGTTCAACAACCCTATCCCTGCCCCTGATGCTTTTGAAGAAGGCAATATGGCCAACATTTCCCCCACCATCAAAATCGATATTTAGATAAAAAATGGAGTCATCGAGGAAATCACTATTGGTGTCGCATGCACTCCTGAAGAAATTACTTCCTACAAAGCTCTCTTCCAGAAATATTGGAACATTTTTTCCTAGTCATACATGAAGATGCCCGACCTTGACCCCTCTATCGTCGAACATCGCATCGACACCTGGCCTGATATCACACCGGTCTGCCAAAAATAGAAACCACTACACCCATCCAATGCAGCGGCCATCAAAGCTGAGACTGACAAATTATGCATTGCAGGGTTCATTTACCCCATATCATATACATCATGGGTTTCCAACCCTGTCCCTATTAACAAAAAAAAGAGCACTATCCATGTCTGTACGGACTTCCGCAACCTCAACCACGTCTATCCCAAAGACAACTTTCCAATGCCCTTCATCGACCAAATTATCGATAATTGCATAGGTCACAAGGCTTTGTCCTTCATGGATGGTTTCTCTGGCTACAACCAAATACAAATTCACACCGTCGATCAGTACAAAACCACATTCACTACCCCTTGGGGCACCTTTGCATATCGTGTCATACCATTTGGCCTCACGAATGCTAACACCACTTTCCAACGGGCCATGAAATACATTTTTCATGACCTGGCTCATATCATCCTCGCATATTTTGACAACCTCACCGCTCTATCCCATAAATGCACTCAACATCTCGATGATCTACAAATCATCTTTCAAAGGTGTCGTCAGTACAATATCCACTTGAATCCCCTCAAGTGTGTATTCTGCGTCACTGCTGGCCGCCTTCTCAAGTTCATTGTTTCCCAAAGCGGTATTACCATGGATCCCCTCAAAGTCCAAGCCATCATGGAAATTCCCCCTCCTCTAAATTTACACCAACTGCAGAGCCTACAAGGAAAAGCTAACTTTTTAAGGCACTTTGTCCCACACTATGCCACTCAAGCACATGGTTTCCTTTGCTTACTATGCCACGACATCCCATTCCACTAGGATGAACATGCCCAAAACGCTTTCAATGATCTTAAAAAGGAACTCTCCAACGCCCCTTTGATTAGTCCACCCGACTATAACCACGGCTATATCCTCTACATATCGGCCTCAGTCGTCTCAGTAGCATTAGTTCTCATTCAAATAGGGGATGATGACTGCGAGCATGTCATTTACTACATTAGTAAAAACCTCTCGGGGACACCCTTGAAATACAATCACGAAAAGAAACTAGCCCTTGCAGTCGTCCTCACAGTCCAGAATCTATGCCATTACATTCTACTTCGAACTGCCAAAGTCATAGAAGATTCCAACCCCGTGCAATACTTGCTCAGTCATTGGAAAATTAATGGTAAATTTTCTCAATAGATCGTCATCCTTCAGAAGTATGATCTCGAATTTTCAACACCCAAGAGAAAGATATATCTCATCCTCACCAAACTTATCATGAAATTTCCCTTTGACACTACCAGTTCAATGGTCAATACCAACTTCCCCAATGAACATCTCTTTTACATCCCTTCAGATGACCCTTGGTACGCTAATCTCCTCGTCTACCTCCGAACACAAAAATTCGGAAACCACCTCTCTAGAGATGATCGTCGACATATCCGTCACCAAGCTTCATGCTACCTACTCATCGATGATGTCTTATATGGATGAGGATTTGACACTGTACTTCGTTGATGCTTGACTATCGACGAGGCCGATCGAGTCTTGAACGACTGCCACAGCGGTACTTGCGGGGGCCACCTCTCGAGGATGTCCACCGCTCAGAAAATCATTCGCACCGATTACTTCTGGCCTACATTATTTCATGATTGCATTCATGCCATGAAGCGATGTGATAAATTCCATCTTTATGCCAACAAAGCACGTGCACCACCTGCTCTTATACACCCAGTCATTATTGCAGGCCCCTTTTGTAAATGGGGCATCAACTTCATGACTTGCAACCCTCCATCCAACAATGGACACAAATACATCGTAGTTGTAGCTAATTACTTCACAAAGTGGGTTGAAGCCATGCCCACCTTCAACAACACCACTGACACAACAATGCATTTTTTCTTTAACCACTTCATATCCCTCTTTGGAGTACCACTCCAACTAGTCTCTGATCATGGGAAACATTTCAAGAATGATATTTTCATTGAACTCTCATCCAGGTTAGGCTTCTCCCATGAGTTTGCCTCACCATACTACCCTTAGTCCAACAGACATGTAGAAGCAGTTAACAAGGTCCTCAAAACCATGTTGCAGCACACGGTTAACAAACATAAGACCAATTGACACCATATGTTATTTTCTGCACTTTGGGCTTACTGCATGGCAGTGAAAACTTCCACTAGTTTCGCACCATTTCATCTAGTCCACGGAGTTGAGGCCACTCCTCCCATCGAGTGCAAAATTCCCACCTTACGCACCGCTATTGAGATATTACACGACACTGCTCCAATGGAGTAGTGTTTTCTGAACTTAGAGTCCCTGGATGAAGATCGTCGACCCTCATTACAGAACAATGAGGCAGCCAAAAAATGGTCAAAGGCCACCTTTGATCGCCATGTCAACCTTCTCTCATTTAACAAAGGAGACNCTCCAATGGAGTAGTGTTTTCTGAACTTAGAGTC
Organism: Picea sitchensis; assembly: GCA_010110895.2. Classification (NCBI taxonomy): domain Eukaryota; kingdom Viridiplantae; phylum Streptophyta; class Pinopsida; order Pinales; family Pinaceae; genus Picea; species Picea sitchensis. Next base: position 37,367 of record SNQJ01S0066075.1, read on the forward strand.
CCTGGATGAAGATCGTCGACCCTCATTACAGAACAATGAGGCAGCCAAAAAATGGTCAAAGGCCACCTTTGATCGCCATGTCAACCTTCTCTCATTTAACAAAGGAGACCTCGTCCTCACTTACGACATTGCTCATGATACCCTTGGCCATGGAAAGTTTGATTCACTATGTCATAGACCTTATACCCTCCAACATTGCCTCACTAAAGGCACATATGTCCTGGCTTCCCCTGAGGGCCACCCTCTTAAGGAACTCATCAACGGGTTGTACGTAAAGAAATTTTACGCCTGAGAATAGCCATACTATACTAGGATTTTTCTTTTTGTACGTATTTTATAGAGTTTTTAATCTTCTTTTATCCATACCTCACATCTAATCGATCACTCGTGTTATTGACAGATGCCACCCCCATCGGCCTACCACATCGGTTACACCGACAACACCAACTGTTGGACACAGAATCTCGCTTCGATCGCTTGGGCCCTCTATTCCTCCTCACATGAAATGCTCCAATCCAGCGGCATATGTTTGGGCTCAGCAACCAACAACCAATCCGAATACACCGCCACCATTGGTCTCCTCGTCGAGGCTAGCCATCATCATATTCGTCACCTTAGCATCTTATTAGATTCCCAACTTGTTGTCCTCCAACTCAATAATGTGTATCGTGTCCATGATCCTTGCCTCTTTTGAAAATACCTGCAGATTAGACTTTTATCTCGACATTTTGATTTCATTACATTTACACATATCCTAAGACAATTCAATCAAATAACAGATAACATGGCTAACATTATACTAGATTGGCATATATCACATCAAGATATCTTCACACACACATAAACCATCAGAAGTCTATCACAACATAAAGATTAGACATCATACACCACATTAAAAATCATCAACACATATGAACATCACAAAGATCCCAAAATGTATATCCATATATATATATATATATAGGTCAAAATGTCATAAGTGTTTACAAAAAAAAAAATAGTACATCGCCCGTAGGCAGGTGAGTCACCTCATCCCTATCAGTACAAAACTGGATGTCACAACTATAAAAAATGGGCTCACCAGCCTATATAAAACACAAAACCACATATCTAGCAGCCCTCAGGGTGCCTCTAGTGCTCTAGCACCAGGTCCTCCCTTTGGCAGAGGTGCCCCACCAACTATAGGTCCCTCAGGTCCTGGGGGCAACCGCCCAGTCATTGCAGCTCCAACTACAGCTGCTCTGTGGATCAGGGTCCACGACTTTTCTAGTAGCCCAATACACTACTTTAGGATCCACACCCACATCCCCTCAGGCACTCCCCATAGAACCACCTCTAATCGGTGGTGGAAATCATCGAACTCTCCCCCAACCTCAACCGGAGGAGCATGTGACGGCCCTGCACCGGGGTCATCATAACGACGTCTACTGACCACTCTATCATCATCATCAGGCCTCGCCCCATCATCCTCTCGACGTCACCTCTCCCCTACTTATGGCTCTCCCTGCGGTGGTCTCCCAAGCCCCTGGTAGGCTGACACTCTGATCAGCTCAACCTCTTATCCGCGCGGTCCCACATCTACACAAACAAACACATGATAGCATCAACATCCATCCAAATATCAACCATATGATATACTATATAAACAAATAAAAAACCAACAAAAATAACATCATACCTCGACGGTCGAATACCTCTCCCAGGGGTAATATCATCTCTGGGTCATTACGAAAATCTATCTCGCTATATGAAAACTGCAATATGATCTATGGCATTTGATACCACACCTATGAAACCTCGGTCGTGAAGTAATGGCCACCCTCCCCACCCCCATGATGGACCAAAATCGTCGCCCACCACCATAGTCATGACTCTCGCACTCCCGGTGGGTCTAACAAAAATCTCGGGCGCAACATAGGCACCCTTTCCAGAAACCAAGCCACCAGAATAGACCCAAAAGCAAACTCCCCTGAGTCGACAACTCAACACCTGGTGATCTGCCCCACCATCTTGGCGTGCAACATCAAGCCTGAGGCAAAATTCACACCCCCTAATGCCCACTGCATGATCCTCAGTTGGCCGCCACTAATACGCTGAGTCATGAGCGACCCATAAACTCTCATGATCATCACTTCCATGCAACAATTTACCAAGGCGTCCATCGCTCCAATCCTCACCACTGAACCAGACATGAAATCCTCTCATGAACAATATGTCTGGGCAAGGGTAGCTAACTGCCCCTCTCCAACTATCATCGGCTCGACTGGTAGCAGAGTTCCCCAAAAAGGGAGCCCAGTCAGAAAATAGACATCCTCTTCAATAGATAATTCCAAGTGCTCCCCACACACAATAAAACACTGCAACTCTAGACTCCACATCGAGATCAGGAATTGCAACAAATACTCATGTTCCTTCACCAGTGAGCACTCAAAAAACTTCAACATCCCACAGGCTACCAAAGCACCATGAACCATCATCTCCTGATACCTCATGGCCTCCCTTAGTCATGCCCAGTCCCTCTCTCTCCAACGGATAGGCATCGCCACAAAATATCACATGCATCCACATATACAATACTTGATCAGCCATCACAACTCATCAAAACACCAAAAACTCTCCCAAAAAGATAAGTTTTTTTTTTCACCCTTATCTTTGCCTCAAGGGCACGACTGTTATCCCCACAGGCATGCACACATGCACACATGTTCACCCCATAGGCGTGCATCTATGCGCGCCTTTTCACCCCATAGTCGTGCATCAGATGCGCGCCTGTTCACTACACATTTGCGCACGTATGCGCAATTGTCAGAAACACAGTCGCACACATATGCGCGGTTGTGCTTCGAACAGGCATGCATCCCATGCACGCCTGTTTTCCTAAATTGAGTGCCCCTCTGCATGATTGTGCCCATTAAAGCCATGCACTCATGTGCAGGTCGCCAGTGATTGCCTGCACATTTGGGGGGCCACACTCTCAAAAACCCACCATGCGGTCCTACCCAAAAATTGACACCTAACTACTATACAGGAGGATGAGACCACTAACCTGACTCTCACACCTCCTAGATCGTCTTCCTCGCACTCCTGAAATCTCTGAATCTGATCCGAAATCTCCTTTCCAATCAATATGGTAGCAGTTACAAATCAGGTGGCAATGTGGGCCCTACAACTATATATAGGCCCTTTTTGCCAAAACTTCCATACTCCCTTCCAGGAGCTCCGGACGTCCGTTTTTCGATCCGTCTTCAGCCATGGGATCAGGATCCCACTGCCTACACAATCATACTTCCTAAGTCACCATCCATCCCCGACCCCCGGGGAGCCATTTTATCATACCTCGTTCAGGTACGCATGCTCATGTTTAAAATTATCAAATAATTGTTATATGTTTATTATCTTTAGACATTGTTCACATCACATATTTGGTTTTAATGTGTGCAGGTACTTGGCCCTCACAAATCCATGCAGCCCCTTCAGGTATATTCTTGCCACTAGCATGTAGTCATTCCCTTTGAATATCAAATGCATCTTCCAATTCCACCCTCCAACATCTACCTATAGGATACCCCCATCCGGCTCTACAGTACTCTCACCTCCTCTACATTTTCAGTATTGTCACCTAGTAGCACTCTTCCCCACATGAGTTGTCCCATTCTAAGTTCCCCTTGACCCTTCGACACTCATGTTGCTTTCACCCCCCAAGGATGGGAGTCCTAATAGTCTTACGCATGTTCGAGAATCAACCACATACTCCTTCTCCTCATATTGCTAGCCTAACCAATGGACTCCCAGGATATTTCTTCACAATTCTCATTACACTGCACCCCTGTAGTATCATTATCCCCCCATTTCATCCAACATCAGTTTTCCCATCTGCAAATTTACCTTCATTCATTTACCTCATACAGAGACCCACCCATGGGGCCCCTCACCCTCCACCAGTTCCCTACAAAACTTGCGCCCTCATAGGCCAAGCCATCTTGCACTGGGGCACCCGTTTCTATATTTTTACACTCATCCCCAATTATTTGTTTATTTGGAAATTGTACAAAGCCTTTGTTTCCAACATTTACATAGCTTTTTGTCGTCACCTTTGGTGACCTTCTTCTTTTGTCAAACATAACCCATGTCGCCCTTGGTTGGGGCATTCCTTATCACCCACTCCTATTGACATCATCCATAAAATCTGAGTATACCATAGACCACCTACCTCTTCTCTCTGATTTTGTTCACTTTGTCTCGCCTCTGGCACAACTTATCCCACGTCTAGTTGTCCCCTTGACACTCGACCTCGTTGTATGGTTGCTTCCACTTCACATATATCCCCAACCAAGGGTAGTCCTAAGTCTCCACACATATGGAATTCATCCATGTACCTCCTCATTTCCTGATCTTCTCAAGTGGATTTCATGAAGCCCTCCGCTTCTTAGAGTCGCGTCTCCCTTTCTTTCGACATCAGCACAGTTTCCAGAAGGGAGACAATATCTTGACTCTCATTACCTTTACAATGAGGAGTCTCAGACGACACAGGGAGAACCATCATTACTCTTTGTTGTTGTTAACCCCCATAACATTCAACTTCAACACTTTCTCAAGTTACGGTGGGTCTTACTTTGCGACTATTGCAGTATTTTTTTTATTTTCCGAAGACCTCTGAAATTTATTGGGCCATCAATGGCCGCCAAATCCTTAATACTTCCTACAAGTGTCATTGCTTACTTTTCAGAGTATTTTTCCTCATCAGAATTGTCCTTTGTTCTTATCAACACGCCCCTGAGGGCACTGCACTCATATTCACCAACATACCACTTCAGCTACTATCTTACACATGTTTTGAGTTACATGACACGAGCATGGGGCATGCTCGCCTCGTTTGTACACAATTTATTTTTCACACCTTGCGAAAGGTTGGGTCCCATAGGTACCCTTCTCCCTCCAACAGGTCAATTTTTATACTCTCACTATCTCTCTTTCTTACAATGGAACTCTCAATAGAAGAAACATTGATTAATTTCGGCTATATGTATGCTCCTAAACTCATCCATCAGGCGACATCTGTTATCACTGAAATTTCGACCGCAAATGGGTACAAGAATCCAACATCTTCAAACAACTATTAGTTCACCCATGGACCAAAAATGACCACAAAGAATTTCCAAAAGGTCCAAAACTATACAAACAATTATAAAATTAGCATGCGCTAAAGATATACAGGGAGCGCACACACATGCGTCAGTCGAAAACGCCGGAAAAGCGCACATGCGCCCGATGCACGACTTTGGATGCAAAAAGCCGTGCACACTTCAGAATGATGCATTTATGATGTTGGTCGGCCTCCCACCCACTTCTGGTTCAGCTTCCAAGTCGATTTGACATCCAAATCTTGGTGGAATCTGGCTGGGTGGTTGGTCAAAGACCTAAAGGTGCCCTAAACAGCCCCTTGTTCACACTAAAAGATGGTTGCATAATACCTCAAAGTTGTGCTATAAAAAGAGTCCATGGGTGCACTACATCTTTAAGGAATTCATTTGTATTATTATGTTGTTGATATTCTCTTGGAGGACCCTCTCTCCTCATCAAGAGTATGCTAGCACCATTGCATTTAGGCATTCATATCACCTCTTGAGTGAATGTGCTTTGGATTCTCTTCACCATTTCATTCTAGTGCCTCATTTTGTAAGAAGAGCTCAATATTTGGGGGTCCAAGAGCCCTCCCTTGGAGGAAGAAGGGACCCAAAGTCCCCCTTTCTCTTTGGTGCTTTCTTTTCAATAATACAATCCATTCCATTGGTGACATGAGTCTTGTTTGTTTCTTGTTCTTATGTCCTTATGCACTATAGTTTAATTGTTTTTATCATTCTTAGTTTAATTCTTAGCTTAGTCTTTGTGTTTTATTCTTCTAACCCTTTCCTTTATTGTTGTCTTTCTTATCTAACCCAACTAAGATTGTAAGCACTTCTTTTTTGCTCACTTAGGTGACGAAAGAGGCGCAACAACATGAATCCAAAATTGTTTCAGGTAGAGATCCAAAATTCACTCCCATTTTTTGGAAAGGTTTGTTCAAAGGTTTTGAGACAAATATACATCTCAGTACAACATATCACCTAGAGTCAGATGGGAAAAAATAGAGGACTAACAAAATAATTTAAGACATGCTCATAATGTATGTGATGGACCAACCATCAAAGTGGTAGGATTATATTCATTTAGTAGAGTTTTCTTTCAATAATGGGTATTAAGACTCATTGAAAATTATCACATTTGAAGCGTTGTATGGCAGAAAGTGTAACACACTAGTGAGTTGGGATAATCCACTAGACAAAGTAGTTATTGGGCCAGATTTGTTAAAGGAAATTGAAGAGAAAATGGAAAATATCAAGTAGAATTTAAAGTATTCCGAGGATAGGTAGAAAATTTATATAGAAAATAACAGATTTTTCATATATTTTCAAGTGGGTGAACATGTATTTTTAAAAGTGAAAGTGAAGAGAAGTTTGTTAAGATTAGGAAGATTCCCAAAGTTGACAGAAATATTTTGTGTACCTTTTGAAATCCTAGAAATTATAGGGCCAATTGCATACATGATATAATGTCTTGCATCCATGAGAACACATGATCTATTTCATGTGTCATTATTAAAGAAATATGTGTCTGACCCTAACCACATAATTGATTGGACTATGATCCAGGTGGAACATGAATAGGTTTTCTAGGTGGAACCAAAATGCATCCTAGACCAGAAAGTCAAAGTGCTCAGGAAAAAATCCATAAGGATGGTAAATGTTCAATGGAGCTGCTATGGTCCTAAAGATGTTACATGGGAACATGAAGAAAACATGCAGGAGGAATACCCACAATTATTTTACAATTTTTAAGAAAATATAATATAAAAATGCTAGACTCCATTTTGAGTAGCTAGAGTTTTGAAACCACATCTCAGAGTTGTAGCTAACCTATGTTGGAGGCCCTAATAAAATAATGGTATATCCTTATTGTTACACACCTAAGTGTCGCACTACCAAATGCCACACTTAAGTGTCGTAAGTGCCACAAATGTTATACACCTAAGTGTCACACTACCAAATGTCACACCTAAGTGTTGAACTTAAGTGTCGCAATTTCATCACCATGAGAAAGTGTATGTAATAATCCTTAGACATGTTGAAGAAGAAACCTATCAATTGGAGGTCGAAATGCTACCTTTTTCCTTGAGATTTTGGCCTTGTTTCAGCTTCATCACCCCCCTGCCCATATACAAGGAGGGATAAACCCTGATCATCACTCCCAAAGACACTTAGAGGGAGCGATAGTCTCACCCTATGCTCAGTTATGGGGGGGAGATGAAGTAGTTGCAACCATCATGCCTTGTTTTGTGAGGTTGTTTTCAAGATATTTTAGTTGGTTAAGGAATTGGTTCAAGCTACCTCTTATTCAAGGAAAGGACAATATTGTTGGTTCATCCAAATCCTCATTTGACCACATCCTCTCCTAAAAAATATCCTATGGTTGTGATGCCTCAATGAATATATAATGGAAGCCATACTTGAGTGAAGGGGGGAGAACTTAGAGCATCATACCTATGATTTTGTGACATTCAAGGGGGTATAAAGGAGAGCTTGGATGAGATGTTGCAACATCAAGATTGAGATTGTAAGTGCTTCATTATTGATTGCTTTCGATTAATATCTAACTTGGAATATTCCCTTCATTCCTATGTGTTCACTATATGCATGTCAATTGTTGTCTAATTCATCATATATATCTTTTTTCTACTTGACAATATAGTGTAGAAGAGGAAGGTATTGTTGTGTTCTTTACATGAATTTTCTTGTAGTTTGGACATCAAGATCAAGGGTTGGAGCAACAAGGACAACCGACATAAAAGAGAAGACTTATCCTTCTCTTCTCATTATAATTGTTGGCATAGAAAGTATATCTAGGGGGAAAGTAGTAACCAAATGTTTCTCTCTGTCTTGGATCAAAGGGGTCTTGATCCAAGGGGGGTTTCACCTATCCGTAGGGGAAACTTTTCCACAACAGAAATTAGCGACTCCACTGGGGAATCGCTTTCTTTGATATTTCCTTACTATATTCTAGCCTTTTGAAGTTTTGATTATTAATTTATCTTGTTGAGTTGGATCCATTTTATTTGATTTCTCCCTTTCCCTCATCATCATTGAGAATTTCACTTAGTCAGACACCTGACTTTTTCTCAGATCTGGGAAAAAATTATGTTTTTTCACCACTTTAAAAGCTTCATCGCCCCTCCATAAGGGCATATCGGGAAATAATACCCTGATCATCACCCTCCTACAGTGTCTTGGGGAGATATAATCCCTTGTTCATCACCCTATCTATAGTGTTACAGGGGTGACAATCGTTATTCTGAGTGAATTTGGAGCTTTTTTTCTTCCTTTCTGTAAGTGTTTTGTCTCAAACCTTCACATTAGAATCTTATATGCTTGATTATGGCTTTGATTGATTGAATTTCAGTGATTATCATATGTTTTTTTGCCTCTTTTGAGTTTGCAATTCCTTCAAATTGTGAAATGTACATGATTTCCCTAGGTTAACTTGATCCTTTGGTTGAGTATATGCCATCAGTAGATTGATCCCCATCATTTGTATCTTTTCAAAATTTTGTTACCTTGATTCCAAAAAATTATAAGTTTTTTACTTGTTTGTTTTTGGGATCCTTTTGATTTATTTGGAGGCTTCTTATGTTGCATTAAGCCTTGTTTTTTAGTCTCTCGTTTTTTTCCTCTTGGGAAAAATTTTAATCCCTTGAGTGTACTCATGAGATCTTTGGACTTGCTGCAATTTTGCACTCATATTTTATTTTTCTACTTGATTTTTGAGGTTTCAAAATGTGTTTTTCACTTTACTTTTCATTTTGGGTTCTTGTTTGAACAAGTGTGGAATTTTTATTCCTCGGGTACTTGTTTTCTCCATATTCTTCAGCTTTGGGATCCTTTGAAAGTGTCATTGAGTTTTTTCATTATAATTGAAAGAGAAAGAAAAATAAGGTTCTCTTTTGAGTTTTTCATGTGATTTGAAAAGAAGAAAACAACAGTTTTGCATCCTACTTCATAGGTGGAGTGTTTCAGTACACATTTTAAAGAGCTTGTCTTTGTTTGGGATTTCACGAACATTGATTTGATAATTTGGCATTTTAATTTTCTCCATTTGATAAAGGAAAAGTGAAATTTGCATTGTATTGGGTATTTATTTGCATTAAGAAGAAAAAGATCTCCTCTCCTTTCCTCAGATAGAATTCATTGAAACAAGATCTTTGCATCTCATTCTTTTTGCATAGTTTTGGAGTCGAGTCATAACAACATCAATTTCACCTTCTTGCACCCTTTTCAATAAGGAACAACCATTAAAAATAAACCAATGCACTTATTAAAATCAATTAGAAATATTTTGTTTTATAGCAAACCAACATTAGTATAAGGATATGGCCTTTGGATTAGGGTGAAGTGAGTAAACTATGCAAGGCTATTAAACGAGATTGTAGAATACTAGAGAGAGAAAAAATACAGTAGTAGAAATTAACATTAGTCGTGAAAGATCCTCTCACATAGGAGTCAAACATGAGGTCAAGCGAAGCGATCGGTTGATATTTCCCCTCTTCCGATTTCCTAGTGGGACTATTGCAAGTTTTGGGTTTTGAAGAGTGGCAAGTCCTTGGGGTCACGCCACTTCTTAGTTTTTCGGATATGGATTTGTGTCCATAATTCCCATACCCATTTACTAGTATTGACTGTCAATTGTACCCCCCCCTCCCCTGGTCGTTTGTTGTGAATTGGTAAACATAGTAACCTCTCCTATGATTCCACACAGGTTACTGCAAGGGGGATTATTTCTTCAAATAAGTTTCCTTGTGGTACCTGCGATAGATGATCAATATTAGCTTCAATGAACTGGGAGGGTATTTTCCTGTGGGCTATTACTTTCACCTTGGGAGATTGTTGTGTGAGGATTATCATATTTTTTACTCATATAATCTCTGATGGTTTGATATCTTGTCTTTGGAAGATCCTTTCACCTAATATTTTCTTGGTTGATTACCTTTAGATTTCTTAGGGGTGTGTTCCTTTGACATGCGTAATTGGACTTCCATTGTCATGCGTAATTGGACTTCCTTAGGAATCATCATTTTTATTATACTTCCATTGTGGTCAACCAAGGTCTCCAAATATCTCATAGAATTGAAGGCTTGGATCCTGAAGGGAACGATTCTTCACACAACCATTCCAATGAAATAATTATTAATGAAGAGATTGCTTCTAAAAATGGGAGTGTATCTCCTTTAAGTGACCAGCTTAAGGGGGAGGTTGAAACCATCAAGGAAGGAAACTTTATCCCTACTGAAAATCCCCCTTTAACTATTCCCTTTCACTCACTAGTTGATGAGTTACCATCCACAATACTTAATGATTATTTTTATTCTTATCACTTGCCACTTGATGTTGATGATTACAGCTCTGTGATACATCCTCGAGGACACAGACCGAGTAAGTCGACCTGAGAGAAATCCCATGAGTTGGGTGTGTGGTTCCACTCTGAGACAAAGAAGGAACGTTGTGTGCCCCTATGTGGGGTGAGGAATCCCATGATTTGGGTGTGCCCATGAGTTGGGTGTACGGTTCCTCTCTGAGACAGAGATGGAATGTTGTGTACCCCTATGAGGGGTGAAGGAGCCCATGTGATGGTTTTACTGTTCTCCTCTATGCAGAGAGTTGAGATGATACTCTAGATGATTCTTCTATGTAACGTTGTGATAAAGAAGATGTGCTGAGTTGGACGTGCATGTGGTTGATCACAAGTGAACGTGTGGAAAATCCCATGAGTTGGGTGCATTGTTTTGATATAGAGATGAAACGATGTATTAGACTCCTATGTGCAAAGAGTTGAGATGATGCGATACTCCAGATGATTCTCCTATGTAACACAATGAGAAAGAATATTTGTTGAGTTGGACATGCTTGTGGCTGAGAATAGGTGAACATGATCCTAGTTGTTGAGCACTAGTGAGTGTGGTTCTCATGTGATATGCAGTGAAATAGAGATGTGGAAATCCCTGTGGATGAGAAAAGATGGATGTGCCCCTAGTGGCTGAGCACTAGTGGGTGTATGAGATCCCTTGCTATATTTTTCAAGATTTGGACTTACCTGTAACCCTATTTGTGATGTAAAGGGTACAGGTCAGCCCCACCTTAATGTAAAAAATAATTAATGTAAAAGATAATTAATATGGTAATTATTAATTATATTTTGAGTTATTGAGGTCGGCCCTATTGTGCCAATAGACACATAATTTGATGCGATAAGTCTTATATAAATAAAGGTGAATCCCCATTGAGGAAACACACTTATCATTGTGTCATCTCATTATTTTAGAAGTTGTGGTTTGAAATTATGAGAATTACACCACCCTCTTGTGTGATAGGTTTGGTGATGGTGTGGGGGGGCTTTCTCTTGAAGAATATAACAAAGGATTGGTTGGTTTTCTTCCCTTGTTGAGAAGGGTTCCCATGATACTTCTTATGTTCTTGTGCATGGTTATTCTTCTTGTGATATTGGTTTATTGCAGTAGTTATGGTTCAAGTAAAAGTTAAACAAAAATTTTAAAGAAAATGCATGAGCCATAGCTCATTGAAAATTCAACATGGTATCAGAGTAGGTCTTGAATAATACCACTTGCTCAATATTGAAGGAAGACCGTGGTCACCTAAAGAATGTTGAACCCTTTCTTCTATTGCATAGAAGGAAAGGGTCAGGCCCCCTTTAAATTTATATGGTAAAGGTACCCCACAACCAGCTCAAGGGAAGGGTCAGACTCTCCTTCAATTTTTCTGTGGCAAAGTCCTGAAGATGGCCGCAGACATCCTAGCTTAGGCCGATCTTTGTGAAGAAGGTCGGCTACCCAAAAATTGGTGGAATTTTTTTTAAAGAGTGGTCGCAGGCCTCTAAAAGATGCCACATCAAAAATCAGATCTATACCAGGCCATGATCTAGGCCACTATCATTTCCAATCTCAAGGCATTACTTCAGGGATTCATTGTAGCATAAGGGTATTCCTTTCAATATTGGACAACGAGTATTCTGGAGATAGAGATTATTTTTTAAAGGCATCATCAGTTCTGCACCTCCCTTTAAAATTATGTGGTAAACATTGAGGTCAGATCCCTCTTAAATCCTTGGTGAAGGTTAAGGTATGATTGAGCCATGTTGAAGACCCTAAGAGGAGACCACAGTAAGGGAGAGGCCTCCTTAAAGATTCTGCAGAATACCCTAACAATAGACTCTTTAATGAAGAGGGGTCATACTCTTTTTGAAGTGAAAATTGAGGTTGTCGCAACCATAAAGAAAATTGGAGTTTGTGAGGGAGCCATCATTTGAAAGTACCAAGGCTAATTCATTAACATATATGAGGTACATATCTGAGCAGGGTTAAGAGGAAATTTTGGGCAGTTTTTTTTAGGGCTATTTGAGTGCCATTATAGGCGTGTGACAAATAAGGAAAGGAGGGCTATCATCATCACAAATCTAAAATCCAAAAAATAATAGACTTAAAACCAAAACATGACATGTGTGAGTAAGTTCTGTAGCAAAATTATAAACAACAGACTCATAATGAAGAAGGACCAGACCTTTTTGAGGTAAAATCTAAGGCTGTCGTAGCCCAAAACTGAGGTAGTATTCAAGCTAAAATTAAATACCTATGGTAGCGAACAACTGAGGTAGTACTTGACCTAAATATAAGGTCTAAGGTAGAAAGAAAAGTACAGATCTAAGATTCTATTGGTAGTAGTATTATCACAGGTATGAAGTGACTTTATGACAATTTTGAAGCAAACTCAAAAGATCAAATTTCTGAGGCTGTGATGAAGGAAAAATTAAAGGGCAGATCTGAGACAAGTATAAGGACTGTTTTGAAGTAAACATATGTTGAGTTTAAAGTTTTTTCATATCTGGTACAAGAGTAAATTTTGGTGAGCTACAGGGGTAACATTTACTTTCAAGTGGAGAATTCAGATCTATATTGGCAAAATATTTAACTCAGCAAGGAAGCAAAGTATAATGTGGCTACAGGGGCAAACAAGTCTATGGAAAACAAAGCGAGGAATGCCATTTCTCATAATGACATTGACAAACAAGAAAATCTCCATTGGTGTACACTCTCAGGTATGCACTTGTATACATTATTTGCATCATTTTTATAAGGGTACTTGCAAGAGGAAGGAACCCTTGATGCAATCATGGATCCAAAGGAATTCTAGTGCATTCAAAGGAAAAACACACTGGAAGTGAAGACTCTAGGTTTGATTGTCTTGAATTATCATGCCTCTAACCTACATTTCTAATGTTTCTACATTACAAGTAGGTATTGTAGTTGTGACAACAATACTTAAAATGTTGTGATTCTAGAGATGTACCCATGAATATCCTCTAGGAGATATTCGTGTCTTGTTTCCTTTCATTTTTTTTCTTGTTCCAGGAAGGTTAAAAACAAAGGAATATGTTTATCATTCGGACTTCAAAGGGATTCACTTGACTCGGAAGGAGTCAAACTAATTGAGAAAGAGAGACAATACCTTCTTCCTCTTCAAGTAGTCTAGAGGGAGATAGCCATTGATCCAGTTGATATTCCCAGGGACTTTGTAGTAGACCATAAAAGGCCTATCTAGGCTTGACAAAATATGCAATAAGTAGAGAGACATGCAGTTGATGGAAGTGTCGATAAATACAAAACGAGATTTGCAGTCAGAGGATTCTCACAAGCAGAGGGAGTGAACTATGACGAGACATTTTGATCCAGTAGCTCGATGCACTTCCATTTGTACCATCATCCATAAGTTGAAAAATACATCGGATGGAAGTAAAGACATCCTTTCTCAATGGTGATATTGAGGAAGAAGTTTACATCGAGCAACTAGAGGGATTCATGATATATGACGAGAAATCTCATGTGTATAGGTTGAAGAAAGACCAGTATGGACTAAAACAAACACCTCATGCTTGGTACGAGAAAATGGTTGGATTCTTCATGAGTTTGGGCTTTCAACAAGAGTGTTTTTTATTCAACCCTATATTATTACTTGTTGGTGATGAGAGCCTGATTTTGGTGACTTATTCATAAAGCCTTGTTGTTGGATACAAGTAAGCCTTGACTTCTGAGTTCAAGATGAAGGATCTAGGTATGATACACTACTTCTTGAGACAAGAAGTATGACAGAGGACCAATGATACTTTTCTTGAGTCAAGGAAAATATACAGTGAGGATATTAAAGAAGTTCAGTGTAACATAATACAAATCCATACACCGATGGTGATATATTTGAAGAAAATGAATGATGATGATTCAAACGAGATTGATCCACAATTGATTAGATCACTAATGTATCTGGTTAACACCAAACTTGATTCATGCTATGTAGTGAATGTACTTAGTCAATTCATGAGTCAGTCGAGACAGACTCACGAGATAACAGTAAAACATGTATTGATATATATATGAGGCACAGTTGGATATGGCATGATATATGCCTCTAGTGTGAACTTGCGTTTTCAAGGATATGCCAATACCGATTGGGTAGAGAGTACAGTGGACTAGAAGAGCACATCCGGTTGTTGTTTTTCCTTGGGGTTTACCATGGTTTCCTAGTGTAGTAGGAAACAAAGATCTGTTGCCTTGAGTATCATAGAAGTAGAGCATATAGAATTGAGTGTGGTAGTCCACGAAGCAGTGTGGCTTCACAAGCCTCTAACAAATTTATTTGATCATGAGATGGATTCTATTATTATAACCAAAGATTTGTGAATCTCTTTGAGAACCCTGTGTTCAAAACATGTTGAGATAAAATATCATTATATCAGAGACATGGTGCATAGGAAATCACTACACATGCAGTACCTTCCTACACATGAGCAAATTGTAGATATCTTCACCAACCTGCTTGCCAATACGAAGTTTGAGTACTTCTGTGATAATTTGACTTGGTGGAGAATACCTCTCTAGCTAATAGGGAGTGTTGATGACTACAACCAAGACAAAGTTTGAGTACTTTCGTGCGAGACTTGGTATGATGGAGAATGTATCCCTAGCTAAGAGGGTGTGTTGATGATCACAACTATGTGAGACATCCTCCAGGACACAGACTGAGTAAGTAGGCCTGAGAGAAATCCCATGAGTTGGGTGTGCCCATGAGCTGGGTGTTTGGTTCCTCTCTAAGATGGAGAAGGAATTTTTTGTGCCCCTGTGTGGGTTGAGGAAGCCCATGAGTTGGGTGTGTGGTTATTCTCTGAGATGGAGGTGGAATGTTGTGTACCCCTGTGAGGGGTGAAGGATCCCATGTGATGGGTTTACTTTTCTCCTCTGTGTAGAGAGTTGAGATGATACTCCAGATGATTATCATGTGTAACGTAGTGAGAAAGAAGATTTGTTGAGTTGGACGTACCTGTGGCTAAGCACAAGTGAACGTGTGGAAAATCCCATGAGTTGGGTGTGTTAGCGATCAAATAATTCATTCTGAAATTTGTTTTTATATCATATCATAAGATGATAATAAGGTAAATATTTATTTATAAATATTTAAGTTTTAAAGTATATAAGATTGACTTTAAATCTTATCACCCAATGAAAAAATGATGTGGCATCTTAAAATATACCAAGAAGCAAATTTTAGCTTTCACTAGCTAAATGAATTTTTCACAATGTAGTAAGCCGATGAAAGTCTCTCTTTTCACCAGCTAAATGACTATTTTCATAGTGTAGTGAGCTGGTGAAAGTGCAGGTTTTTCAGTTGATAAACTGCCTTGGGAAAAATCAATTTTCTAAGTTGTGGAGAGTCTGTTTTACACGTTCAAATAGTTTATTGAAAACTAGACATCCTAATATTTCCAATGGTACTTTCAGATCTTCATTTAGAGCTCGGGAAGGTAGTCAAAAGTTCCCCACAAGATGAGGCATCATTTTCAAAAAATTTCCAAAATGTATTGTTTTGGTCAAAAGGTCAAATTCAACTTGGTTGAGTTTATTAAGGAGAATATGATGATGAATAATCACATATATTATAAAATATCATCCATGAGTGCAGGTGGAACTTCATTTGATCAATATAAATATTCTAGAGATCAAATCCTAAAATGTAGGAATATGACTAGATTTGGAAATCTGGATTTTCCTGTTTTAGTCACCTTCTTGGGAGACAGAGTTTGATCATCTATAAGAGTATTTTTAGAAACTGAAGGAGTTTTTTCATAAGAACGGGTGGATATTCAATAAACTCTCTCATTTTTCCAATATCTATTGTGATTTGTGAAATATAGGTCAATCTTTGAGCACCATATTTCCAAAAATTAAATACTCTGTTTTTCCTGTTTTAGTCACTGTCTTTAAGGATAGAGTCTGATGAGTTGGAATACTATTTCTATAAATTCAAGGAGGTTTTTCATAAGAACGGGTGGATATTCAATAACCTCTCTCAATTTTCCAATATATTTTGTGATTTGGAGGATATAGGTGAATCTTGGAGCAACATTTTTCCAGAAATTTCTGTCTTTTCCAGCCACCTCATATTTTCGAATTTGAGATAAGAAAAGAAGTTATCAGATCCATCTTTTGAGGATCTTGAAAACAATTTGTAAATCTTATTTAAGCTCATATATGTAAGAGGCAAGGGTTTTCAATTTTGGATACAAAAATACTTATTGTAAACAGACTTTTCAGTATGATAATATAAACCACAGTTTTCTCTCTCTATTGATGTTAGATTCTCACCTTTCCTTCTATACTCTTATTCAAGTTGTTTTAGTTGCAGATGATTTTCATATCATTGGTTATCTCATAGCTTTATTAATAGTTTCTTATCATTGTTTATTAAACCCTACATTTGTATTTGGTTTATAAGCATTGTTTTCTCACCCACTTAAAAGCTATCATCTGATTATTGATCCTTGAGAGAACTGGTTCATTTGATTCTCTTTTTGACTATCTGAATACCATCTGTAATTGAGTTATCCCATTTATCCACACATACAAAAATACAAAAAAACAATTTTACCTTAAGTTACCAAGCATCTTTGACCCACAACCTCAAAGAGTTTCTTGGAGTGATAACAAATTGGCGCCGTTGCTGGGGAGAGGAGATTGAAGCTCAGCTTCCTTGGAACACGACAAGATCCAGCTTTGATGATAGACAAAGTCTGGAAACGAATCGATTGTAATCATCTATCTGGTGACTCCACGAAGGAAGATTTAGTGGCGACTCTATTGTTCAGAAATCTGATGGCGACTCCACTGGTATGAAATGAACAAGAGGTATGTTTTTTGTAATTTTTTAAGTATTTCAGGTTACCCTCATCCAGTGCCTAGTAGAGATGAATGGGAATGCAGCCTTCCCATATTTCGAGGAGAAGAATGGGAGGTGCTAGATGAACACTTGCTGGATTTTCATGACTTTATTCATCGGCTTGAAATTGTACATGAGGATGTTCAAATTAAGTTTTTCAGTCATTCATTAGAGCGGATTACTCTTGACTGGTGCCGGTCTCTTCCAAGTGCAAGTGTCAGCTCTTTGGCAGATTTTCATGCTTCTTTTCATGTGTTTTGTAAAGATCAATTTTCAAATGACTTTCTCTACCCTGAGTGTTGTCATGAATTCAATCTTTTGAATAAATAATTAGACACTCATGAAGAGTATGTTGTTGTAGAGGATACTCTTCATTATGATCGAGAGATTAGTAATGCACACTATGATAACCTTAGTGATTCTTTTGACATTGTACCAAATGCATCTACTATCTTAGGTTGTCATGAAGATCATATTTTTCCTTCTAAAAACTTTGAATATGTTGAGCAAATTGACTTATCAGTAGGAGACAGTTTCAGATCTGCAACAAATACTAAGGGCAGCCCTCAGATTTCAGTTTTTCATACAAAAGGGAATTGCAGTAGACATGAAGAGAAAGATGATGAGCATAAGGGTCCAAATTAGCAGTCCCTCTGATCTAAAAATGAAGAAGACTTGAAAAACTTGAATAATTATTGCAAGTGAAATGTTATGTGTTTAAAGCAACAAGATCAATTTGAAACACATAAATTTAGGATTAATTATGCGAAATACACATAGACAACAGCATAAACAATGAACATCAGCACATAAACACAACAACTTGATAAAGGAGTTCACCCCTCTCCGGGCTACATCTCCTGGTCCAGCTTCCAATGGATCATTAGTATTAAATTTCTCAAAGTGATCAAAAACATGCCTTACAATTCTCAAAATGACAAACCGACTACTCCAATGGCTTCCCAGCGTCCCAAAACCCCTGTCTGGGCTCTTTCGGCACCTCAATCGGTCGAAAAATGAAGAAGTTAGGCCTCCTGGAAGTCTCCCTCTTCAAGCTTGTTGTCTCTCGTTCTACAAATCGCACTCTTCCTTGAGAAAACCTGGCTCACACGCTCATTTAAGCATAAAAACTTAGTCCCGTACGCAACCGCGCACCGATACAAACCGTAGGACGGTTAAGGGCGCGCCAGCCCCTAACCGCCTCGGCGTCTGGGCACATGGCGCATAGAACCTTGGGCTAGGCAAAATAGTAGTTTAACCATTTAAAACCGTATAACTCCCGTGTGGTTAACCCACCGGTCAAACCACATGCGCACTTAACCAAAGGTTCAAAACTCCTGCGCACATGTTTTAATAAAATGGAAAACATATATATATGCAATGTAATATTGCAATACATTGCAATTCAATACAATATAATGCGCGCCAATCGGTCGGGTTTTAAAATATATGGTCGTATGTAAAACA
Source organism: Picea sitchensis (assembly GCA_010110895.2). Lineage (NCBI taxonomy): Eukaryota > Viridiplantae > Streptophyta > Pinopsida > Pinales > Pinaceae > Picea > Picea sitchensis. The sequence goes on from SNQJ01S0066075.1 coordinate 56,194, forward strand.
ATGTGTCCACGGGTCAGGGCTAAGCCCCGGCCCGACCCCCCTTTGCATCCAACATATATCAATTTTAAATAAATTAACCCCCGCATACATGTTAAGAATCATACGGTGGTGTAATGGTAGGCGGATGTTTTTTAAGGCTTATATAGAGGGGGAGGTCTGGGGGTTGAACCCCATGGACTCCCACATATAATTTTACATAACGAATATAAACCAACCAACGGGGGACACGTGGCGCCCATGCATTGGGCCACGTGTCCTCATACCATTCGTCGTCAACAAGACACGTGTCAGCCCCCAATTCGCCAGCAGTCAACCAATCACCATCTGCCACTTCATCATCGACACGTCATCGTACAGACGGTACGGCCCTGCCACGTCACCGTACGGACTGTAAGGACTGTACGGACAAGTACAATCAAAATCCAAAATTTTTGCCTCTTTGGCTTGGCGGACAGATCGTGATATCTTCTCCATACGGACTTCGTTTGAGAAAGTAAATATAACGCCGGAATCAGGAAGACGAGACGGACGCAATGGAACTGTTTGAGTCGCTTTCCAAGCACTTTGAAAATTGAGCAAAATTTGATCCCCTGATCACCCTCCTATATGTTTCTCCGACAAAGGTTGAGCAGTCTACATTCAACACTGAGATCAATGAGAGCAGACAACAGTGCCAACAACTTTTCAGTTCTCAGTTGAAACAACAAGATGATAAGGAAGAAAATTTTGAGATTTATGAAAACTTTGTTACAGCAAAAAATATTTCTCATCATGATCAAGAGATCAGTGAAGGCAAAAACCAACAAAATTTCATTTTTCAGTTGGAACAGCAACAAGGAGAGGTATTTCATTGTGACTTTGATGACCCCATTGCTGACTATTTGGATTCTATAAGCAGCATAAATGTCCAAATACTTTTGTTAGATGAAAGTGGGCTCTGTCATTTGTTCAAATTATATTTTTGCATGCTATGGTTTCCTATATTGTTCGGGTTAAGATCAAGTATGATATTAGTAAATCAGTTTCTGATATGGCTGCATTGGAAATTCAATTTTACTTGATCAAATTGCCTCTACTGGTTAGTGTAGGAGTAGGCAGAAGAAAATAAGATCCTCATCCGAGCAAGTAGATCCTGCTAGTTCAGTTGTTGATTTCTGAAATAAGTAGGCAGGCTACAACAAACTACATACAGTTTTCAGTTTAGTAGAGGATTAGGTGAAAAAGGCCAGATGTTATCTCCAAATATGAATCAGTCAATTTGTCTCATTTTTTGGTGATGGCATGGTCATAAATAGGGTTCCATTTTTTTTTTTAGAAATTCAAATGTCGAAGTGTATGTTATAATTTGTTATTTCCTATTGTTATTTCTCAATAATATTGATTGTCAAAGGTCTTTTCAAAAAATTCGAAGAAAAGATTTTCAACGGCTAACATCTGTTTTGAAGATGAAGTTAGCCAATGAAAGTTCAAGGTTTCAACGGCTAAATGGCACTCTCAGTAGCAAGCGATCCGGTGAAAGTGTTGATATGGGTTTTTTCTCCAGCGTCTTTAGAAACCTGAAAGGGGCATGTTGTACACATGTCATGTGATCATGATGGTGAATTTAATGGAGGCAAAGGAGTGGTTACACCTTTTCACCACGTCTTAGTGGAATATCATGATAGATTTGATCATGTATTTTGTGTGGTAGACCGAGGACAGGTTAAAGAAGTGATGAATGCTTGATCATCGTTACATCCGGATAATAAAGTATTAGATCTATGTCAGCATCAAACCAAAACCATCATTCCTTTTTCCAATTCATGGTTTTTAAAAATTATATTTATGGGGTTTCATCTATCAATTGATTATACAAGAATTTTTTCACCAGCACCGACACTTTCCTCATTTAGAAAGTTATCTGTCTCAGCCGTGCACAGATCAACCTGTGATTATTGCATTATGGGAAGAAAACGAGGAGGACCACCTCTGTGAAAGGAATTAGACAACAATGAAGATCAAAATTCCAGATTAGAATTTGCAACAGATACTAAGAGCAACCCTCAGTTTTCTGATTTGCAAACACAGGAAGATTGCAACAGATACGAAGAGAAAGATGATGAGATGAAAATTCTAGATCAATAGTTCATCGTGCTTTCTTCTCAGACAGAGATTAAGCAGTCTATATTTAGCATTGAGATCTCTGAGGGAAACATGCAACTTGATTATTTTCAATTGATTGATTTAATGAATAAACAAGCAGGTTACAGGCAGGTTACAAGTTTGCTACAAGTTTTCAGATGATAAATTGTAAAGGTTAAATGACTCCATGCCCAATACTAAAGGCACACGGTCTGCCAGGTTCTTGGAAACCTCGTAGGGAGGTCTCCATCCCAGTTGGAGCCAGATGTTAGCAATCAAATAATTCATTCTGAAATTTGTTTTGATATCATATCATAAGATAATAATAAGGTAAAGATTTATTTATAAATCTTTAAGTTTTAAAGTATATAAGATTGGATTTAAATTTTATTACCCAATGAAAAAATGATGTGGCATCTCAAAATATACCAAGAAGCAAATTTTATCTTTCACCAGCTAAATGACTTTTTCACAGTGTAGTAATACGGTGAAAGTCTCCCTTTTCACTAGCTAAATGAATTTTTCACAGTGTAGTAATCCGGTGAAAGTCTCCCTTTTCACTAGCTAAATGACTATTTTCACAGTGTAGTGAGCTGGTGAAAGTGTAGGTTTTTCAGCTGATAAACTGCCTTGGGAAAAATCAATTTTCTAAGCCGTGGAGAGTCTGTTTTACACGCTCAAATAGTTTATTGACAACTATACATCCTAATCTTTCCAATGGTACTTTCATATATTCATTTAGAGCTCAGGAAGGTAGTCAAAAGTTCCCCACAAGATGACGTATCATTTTCAAAAAAATTCCAAAATGTATTATTTTGGTCAAAAGGTCAAATTTGACTTGGTTGAGTTTATTAAGAAGAAGAATATGATGACTGATCATATATATTATAAAATCTCATCCATGAGTGCAGGTGGCACTTCATTTGATCAATAGAAATATTCTAGAGATCAAATCCTAAAATGTAGGAATATGACTAGATTTGGAAATCTGGATTTTCTTGTTTTAGTCACCTTCTTGGGAAACAACTTTTGATCATATAGAAGAGTAGTTTTAGAAACTGAAGGATTTTTTTCATAAGAACGGGTGGCTCTTCAATAACCTCTCTCATTTTTCCAATATCTATTGTGATTTGTGAAATATGTTGATACTGAGAGGGGGGTGAATCAGTATCAAGTACAATTTAAAAACCTTTTCCAACTTATACTTAAACCATTCAATTATATCCAATGAGAAATGAACAATAGTATAAGAGTTACACCAATACACCACAATACACCAT
>SNQJ01S0066075.1:61988-77046 GCA_010110895.2 Picea sitchensis
CTAGCCTAGGATTCCTTACCCGGTGGAGCTTAGTCCCAGATCGGGGGTGACCTACTGCTGAGAGTGATGAGCAATGTGGTCTAAGGCTGGGAGGTTTGTGGAAGGTCTACACGCAGTTGGTGGTGCGTGACAGTTTCAAAGATAAGTGTCACTATGTTTTATAATTATGTAATTAATTAAATTGCATACATGTGATTCTTGCAATGTTATCACGTATTTTGTTGTGCATATGAAGTATTGTTATTTCCATTAACTTTGAAATGCTAGCAGAAATTTTGTGTTTAACTGTAATTAAGCGTTTTAAGTTCATTAGAATGCATAATGTGTTACAGAAGTGTTTTTCTGTGTAGTAGCATTGGCCTGACTGTGGGGTTGATGGTCGGGGGAGTTACAGATATCGATCTTTTAACCTCGCTTAGGAAATCCACCTCCACCCATATATATGATCATATTCATGAATGGAGGTAGCGGTGATGGCTGACTAAATCTGCAATTTCGGACTAACTCTTGGCAGATTGCTTCACAAAGTCACTCTTACCACCTATTTCTAGATATGTCTCTATGGGAGGTGTTGTAACTAAGGAGAAATAAATCAACCGTGATTAATATTTGTACTTGGTATTTTCCCAATCCATCACACTTTATGATTTGATTCCTCATGATCCTCTCCCATTAAACGATCCTTCAAGACCAACCACAAATCCCATGTTGATGACATGGTGGGTTACATAAAACTATATTATGCAAATCAATCAACTCAACAACATGCCATCCAACCTCCACCCTAGACTAATCACAAACGGTACCAGCACAAAATCCACTCCCTCTTTTGCACATACCTTCGAGGTGAATTCAATTTAATATGATTCATCTCAAAAACCTGGAGGAAAGAAGAAAAATAAGGGTAAATCCAAAAAATATTCTAACCAGCAGGAGAGTACAAAATCTCAAACAACTGTTGAAGTCAAGCCAAAAAGAAAGGTGAAGTTTTCATGCCTGATTTGTGGAGTGAACATTACACAAAAGACTACCCTTATCATGAGGAATTCATAATATGTTTTTAAGGGAACCCCCCAAGCTACACTATTAACCGACCCTTTCTTACCTCAGTAGCAACAAATGGTTTCCCAAAATCCCATACCTTTACAAGGGGGAAATGTGGGTCATCCTCACCATGAGGATGCTTCCAAAAGCACCCAAGTATTTATTTTTAACGTGACAATCATTCTAACAACTAGAGCCAAGACATATGACACCCCTCTAGAAAACAATGCCAATGGAGGTTATAAAGACATATGAATTCCACTACTCCTCCACTTTATGGGCCTCTTCAAATAAAGAGGCCTATTTCTTATTCATTGTTGTGTCCACCTAAGAACACAATTTGAAAATCGATATTTAATCCAAGTGCATGTGTTTCCCAAAACTACAACATTGTTGAATATTTGGCACAACTATATTGTGCTATGTCAACACTCGAAGTTCTACAAAACTGTCCTAGTCAATGCAAAACCCCATTTTCAGCTATTGGAGCTATGGATCCAGAGGCATCAAATATTATCATGTTTAACCTGGAATATTTCAAATTGAGGCTCTCCCACCACCTTGCATTCCAAACTCACACCACGGTTCGTGGGAAGAGTATCAATCATACTATTTTGGATGAAGGAGCCTCAAATTGTGTCGTGTCTTTATCTTGTTGGAGGGAAATTGGTTCTGTTGAACTAAACTAGTCTTTGACTACCCTCAAAGAATTTTCTGTAAGTGGCTTCCAACATTATGGATTCTTCCAATCCTTAGCTATGGAATTGAGGGGAAAAACCATTTCTCTTGATGTAGAAGTGGTCGATGAATCCCTGGATTATAACTTGTTTCTTGTTTGTAGTTGGTTTTATGCAATGATTGTTGTCGCATATTCGGTCTTTCACCTATTGAAATTTCCCTACAAAAGGGAAAATTGTGACCATTTACCAACACAATTATTGCACACCTAATATCTAGAACCACTTTGCTAATAATATCCCTTTCCTGGGACATTTCAATCTTGAGTATGAGAGTGTGGGGGTAGGTCTCCTCAAGGATTCCTATATCATGGGATTTTTTTCATTTCCTACCCCCGATCCCCCAAATTAGGTTACCATGATAAACATGCTTTCATCTATGGTATAAAAATCCCTTGAATCATTTGATCCTTGGGTAGTACCTTGAAATTGAATCACTAGGTGACACCATGCCACTCAATCTAGTAGAGATTATGTATCATGCAATTCAATATGCCTCTTACATCGCGGATTATAATGACCAACATATCGTTGCATCAGATCCATATTCTCTACCATCTTGGATAGACTCTTGTTTTTACTCTTTTGATTATCTCATATGAAATTTCCCATTAGATGAGTCCATAATGGAGATTTTTAGCATAGAAGAGTCACCCTGGGAAGATTATCATCATATATCATCTTTCCTTCCACCTATGGATATGGTAGAGAATAATATTAAATCCATTGTTCCACCTGATATTGTGGTAAACCCTCAATCTCCCATTCTTATGAAAGACAATATGTCTGAAGGGAATTTAGGAAACATTACAGTTACCATTTCCATCGACATATCGGTGAAACCTGGTATCGTGGAAAATACTAAAATTGGCCAAAATTTCTCACCTCAAGAGATTATACGACCTTTTTTTAAGAATTTTGTGATGTTTTTGCTTGGATTTATGAAGAAATGCTAGTATTGATCCTTAAATCATTGTTCATGAGATCAAAACCTACCCTGGAGTCAAACCTGTCAGACAAAAACTTCTCCCAACGCATCCTTGAAAGATTGTGTTCATTAAGGTAGAGGTCAAAAAACTCTTAAATGCTTGTTTTATTTACCATGCATCATTAAAAAATTGGGTGTCCAACATTGTTCCATTCATGAAAAAACAGGTAACTATCTGATTTTGTGTCTATTATAGGGACCTTAATAAGGCTTGTCCCAAGGACAATTACCCTACTCCCTTTATCAACCAATTCATCGATAACTATGCTAAAAGTGTTGTATTTTCATTTATGGACAATTTTTCTAGCTATAATCAGATCGATATACTTCCATCCAACCAATACAAGACAACCTTCATCTTCCCATGGGGTAAATTTTCTTATTATAAGCTACCCTTTGGCCTTAAAAATGCTTGCACCACTTTCCAGCAAGTCATGTTGTATGCCTTTCATGATATCAAGCATATTTCGGATCCTTAAATCGATGACTTACTTGCTCATTCTACGCAACGATAGGATCATATTGAGAATCTTAGAGCTATTTTTCTTCAATGTCACCATTATAATATTCACTTGAATCCACACAAGTGCATTTTTTGTGTTGAAACCAGAAGAATCCTGAGATTCATTGTCTCCAAATATGGGATTTGGTTTGATCCCATAAAGTTTGAGGCTATCTTATCATTACCACCTCCATAAACCCTCCACCAAATCCAAAGTTTGAAAGGGAAGGAAAATGTTAGAAAAGCAGGACCATGGAGTAATAAATAAAACAAATGTGGAAACAAAACACAGAAGATACACAATACAATAGAGACACAGATTTACGTGGTTCACCCAGTGTGGGCTACGTTCACCAGAGAAATTTCTAGGTCCTTGCTTTATTATTATCTAGCAAATGAAGGGATACAACCTACAACAAAGTCATTGTAACTTCCTCTTCTTTATCTCACAGTCTCCTCTCTCAGAATACAATACTCACCATAATGCATAGACGCAATACATTTCCCTCATAACAGAGGGTTTCCTTCTAGGAAAAAAAACCCTAACATATTTTTTGTCGTTAGATATGTGACCTTATAATGAATGGTCTAGATTTACAATGAAATTACAATATACATTTACAAGGCAATTTTTCCTTGGGGGGATTCGCCCCTAACCCCCCTAGACCCCACAAACGAGGTACCCCCCCTCTACACTCCCCCGCATGGAAGAGTGGACATACTTCTAGGGTGTAAAGTCTTTATGGGGTATAAACATGACTGAAAGCAAGGACCTCTGAATCAGGAAGATAATCAAGCTCCACAACCAACAACAAACTTCTTACATCGCTTTTTCTATAATTATGTGGAAATTATGAAAGGATTTATGCGTTTGTTAAAAAAAGATGTATTTGGGACAACCAATCCCAACAACCATTTGATTCTCTCAAACATGAATTAACTAATTATCTATTAATCCATCCCCCTGATTACATATGAGATTATATCTTTTACCTTTATGCATCAATTTCCTCTCTCAGAATGGTATTGGTTCAAGAGGATTATGATATCAAAGAATAAGTGATTTATTACCTAAGTAACACACTTGTTGGCCCTGAAATTCATTATTCACACGATGAGAAGTTGGATTCGATAATCGTCATTGCTATCCAAATATTTCGACATTAAATTTTTCTTCACAAAACATCGATCATTTCAGATTCCAACCCTATGTACCATATATTGAAACATCAAGTTCTAGGAAGAAAATACTCACGATGGATCATTCTTCTCCAAGAATTCGATTTGGAATTTTCCAAATCAAAATTAAAGAAATCCTTGGTTTTCATTGATCTTATGTGTGACCTTCCTCGTACTGATGAAGAAACCATTCCCATTGATTCTCTTCAGAATGAGTCATTGTTCCTCATTATCACATCTGACCCCTGGTATGGAGACATCACTTTGTATCTCCAAACCCAATGCTTTTAGCCTGAACTATATCATGAATATCGTCATCGTATTCGCCATTATGTGAAACATTATTTCATCAATGGCGATACTTTATATCATCGTGGTATTGACTCCATTTTATGACTATGTTTAACACATGAGGAAGTCGAACATGTTATCAATGACTGTCACACCAGAGCATATGGCAATCATATTTCTGGAATGGCTACAACCCATAAAATCTTGTGCATAGGGTATTTCTGGCCCTCAGTTTTCAAAGACTATATGAATGTCATTAAGAAATTCCAACCCTATCAAATTTTTCATCCTAAAACACACTCTCACCCCACTCCACTTCATCATGTAGTTGTCATTGGCCCTTTTGTAAAATGGGGTGTCGAATTTATGCAATGAAATCCTACCTTGGTTGGGGGGCATAGGTATATTATAGTTGTATTCAACTATTTCACTAAATGGGTCGAGGTTTTTCCCACATTCACAGACAATGGAAAAGCTGCTACATTATTCGTATTCAATCACATTGTCACTAGATTCAGAGTCCCACAAGCCATCGTGACTGATCATGGTTCACACTTTGAAAACCACATAATTGCTAAGTTAAGCCCCAAATTGGGTTTTCTACATGAGAAATCATCCCCATATTACCCCCAAGCAAATGGACAGTTAGAGGACATTACTAAGGTCTTGAAAACCATGATCCAGTGAATGGTGGGGGCACAAAAATCAAATTGGCACTTTGAGCTTACAAGAATTTTGTAAATACTGCCATCGGGTTTAAACCATTTCAATTGGTTTATGTCCTAGAGGCAGTCCTACCGATTGAATGTGAAATTACATCACTGAATCTAGGCATTGAAATCCTACCAAACACCTGTACAGAGGAATAACGGTTCATGTATTTGAAAAAACTCAACGATACTCGTCGTGATGTTTCTCTCACTAATGAGACATATAAAAAACACATCAAGATGTAATTCGACAAATCCATCTGACCTCATGTCTTGAATGAAGGTGACCTAGTTTTATTCTATGATTTAGACCACGATAAGATGTGGGAAGGTAAGTTAGAACCATGTGGCATGGCCCTTACATTGTAAACCAAGCACTACAAAAGGGAGCATATGAGTTGGTTGATTATGATTGACCCCCATTAAAGGATCCTCTGAATGGGATCTACCTGAAAAGGCACTATGCTTAAGTTCATCCTGCATTCATCACTAGTAAATTTGGGTCATTTTGCAATGGTCATTTAAACACTCTTACAACGTTATGTCATGGAGATTGCAATGAATCTTGGGCCCCTCAAACGTCGCTTCACATGCCATGGAAAGTGCGATGAACTTGGGATAGCGTCACAAGAGATACGACCCAAGGAGGTCATCGCAAGAGAGACGACCTATGGAGGTCATCCCAAGAGAGATGACTTATGGTGCTCGTCACACGAGAGATGCCCAATAGTCATCGTCACAAGAAAAATAACCGAGGATGCTCGTCCCGAGAACGAAAACCTAGGATGATCGTCGCGCGAATGAAAACTGAGGATGATGGTCACAAGAGAGATGATCATAGTATTTCTTGTGACAAACTATTCAAGAATAAGGTATCATCGATGGTAACGATAGTTCATCGCAATTGCGACGAATCGAGTAGTTCTTGCGATGAACTATCAATACTATCGACATACTTGTTCATCACAAGAGAAAAAATCTATCCTATTTTCTATGACAAATAACAATCTACAAAATAACAAATAACTAGTTAATGTAAAGAATATTAATCATAAAGTTTTCATTCTTATTTTACACATTAATTAACACTAAAAAAAAATAGAAAAAAGTGAACATTTATGTATATGAGATGAAACATATTACATACCTTAGGATCTGTGTCATACAAGTGTTTGAAAAATTATTCATAACATTTAAGTTCACTAGTAGCAATGTAGCGGAGAGAATATTTTCTCTTGAGCCTTCATAAAGTCACTTATTTGCCTTTTCTAGTAGAGGTTCATCATAAATACAATCATTGTCCCCATCCTCATCCCTCTGAGTAAACAAATATTGGATCATTTGATTTGTCCCATAATCTTCTTCCATGGGATCATGAACTTAATTTGTCCCATCATATTCTTCCATGAGGTCCTCATTCGCTTGATCATGTTCTTCAACTTGTACAACATCATTTCTACTAGTACTACTTGGTGCAATATTCTGCAGAAAGTTAGAGGGAAACTCTAACTTTATAATTACAAATAATCATGAAAAATTAGCGTGTATAACAAATATTCAAACAATATATATACACATATATAATTTTATATAAAATTGACAACATAAAACCAGATAATGAATATATAGCTAATTACCACGGGACGATATTCATTTGACCCCCCATCAATGTGCCCATATTTCCTACAATATTTTTTAGTTGTTGCTATCAAAATTCTTACGGGATGTGTAGTGAAACATCTTTTGCAAGGGCAATAACATCTACCATCACCCTTTTCACCCTCTTTACTTTTTTTCCCACCTCTAATATTCTACGACATTCTTCCGCACAAAAATACCCTTTTTGAATCATCGTTGTTATCACAAGATTGTCACAACATCTCTAATTTGCAAAATATTTATAGATATTTTTTTCGTCGCAAGAGAGATGAACGTTGAACAAGTCAATGTTGAATTTTTCAAACAATATAACGGTCAATGTTGACTTTTTCAAGCAGTGTAAGGGTCAATTCTTATCATCGCTCTTGCGACGATAACCAAAGGTCATCGCAAGAGCGACGAGCATACACTATCTTCATGTTCGTCGCTCTTGAGACGTACATCTGGTTTCATCTCAAGAGAAACAAATTTGGGCTAGATTTATAAAAATATTAAAAAATTCAACTCTGTATCTTCAATTTTGCAATGAAAGGGTACTATCGTCGCAAGTAGTCACAAATTTTTCAATATGTAGTAGTGTGTGCTTTGTACATTAGTGTAACATAGATTTGGTGTGTTTTTGTTGTGGTGTTATTTTTATCTTTTTTGTGTGAGTTTTTGTTTCAGTTATGGCCTCTTATCCCACTTTTTGCTTGAATGTGCATATGTTGGCATCCTCTTTCGTATATTCTGGATTTGCAGATGGTGTTATTCAACATACCTAGAACCTGCCTTCTATAGCTTGGGTGGTCTATTCCCCCACTAATGATTTAGTAAGTTTTGGAGGAGTTTTCATTGGTCCTGTGACAAATAACGTCATTGAATATCATGTTGTAATTGGAATTTTTGCAAAGGCTTCCTCTTTTGGCATATCTCACTTGATTTTTAGCCTCAACTCTCAACTTATGGTCTTTCAACTGAATCACATTTATTTCATCTGTGATACTACATTGATTCATCTCTATATAAGGGTTTTCCTCCTTGAAATATCATTCTATTACATCTAATAACAACATATAACAAGGGAGTTTAACGCAATGATTGATTCGCTCGCAAATTTCATGTTAGACTGGCATCTAGTGCATACATAAACATTACATAATCAAAAATAATTTAAAAGTGCATAAACGACAACCATCATTTGATTAAACACTTAGGAATAAGTAGCCAATATAAAATACACACACACAAATATATATATATATATATACACACAGAAAACGTTTTTTATATAGCATAAAATCCAAAAAGTACACTGGGGAAAAACAATGGGCTACATTTCCCATGCATCATCACAAAAATAGGACAGTACATATGACTTTAATACTTGTCCTATGGCACATTGTTCTCATGGTAACATACAATCGCTCGGCCCACCCATCGTAAGAGATGGATAATGCCCTTAGGCACCCCCACTATATGCCTCTAGAGATGGTAAGGAACCTCCTGCATATACATCATAGGGACACCCATGGTGAACCCCCTCAAGTTCCATTCCATGTCTCAAATCCCTCCAACATCAACTTCCTCTATCTGATGTGATTCTCCATGTCAGTGTAATGGTGAAATACCTATCGGTTGCACTTCTCCTCGATTTGTGAGAAAAAAATAAAAAAATAGATCCCTTTATATATATATATATATATTAAAAAAGCAAAACAAAGTGTTACAAGGTCATATTCTTCATAGACATACTTGTCGTGTCCCACTGTTCTCCCTCAAGAAGCATGAGATCTATGTCTCCTCTAAAATCCATCCCAGCATATAGGAAGTCCTTGATCATGGGGATATGATCTTCCCACAATGTGAACAATCCAACATAAAATGCCAAAATCTGGGGGCCACCCCCTAACCGATACATAATACTATTCCAACCCTCCATTCATAGCTCAATCAGGAGACACTCGAGAATCTCTATATGTGGGTGCATTAAAGGTACCCACTCTAATAAGAATGACACCATAATGGATCCATATCCAAACTATTTTTGTCTCCATGTCTTACATTTAGTGATTTGATCCTTCAAATTCACCAATAATTCCCCCACACCAGTTGAGCACTCTAGGCTCAAGGAATTCAATGGAATACACCATTTGATATTTTGAAGCAAGATGTGTCCCTGTGTTGCCCAATAATTTTGTGATAGTGAAGAGGTTCATGTGTAGAGGGTGATCTATGATGTCCTTGATGGTAATATTCCCACTTCTCTTTCAGGTACATTCCCTACAGTATTGAGCAATGTATTCATCAGTTGACATCTTAGTGCCTCATTAACTAGCCAAAATAATAGGTTTCCCCCGCTTGGAGAGCCTTGTTAATAAGTAAATGTCCTCCATCTCTATTTCAAGAGTATGAGGACCTACATGAAAAAGTTGGTCATTTGCATCGAACATCCTTATTTGATTCTCCAAAAGAAGTGTTTGCTTCCTCCTGCTCTAAGTCTTGAAGAATTTAAGCAAACCACAGTTTCTTAGGGTTGTCATGGTGTTTGGGTCATGTAAGGAAGCCATGTATTCTACCTCATGTTCTCACTCTTTCCATTCGATCATTTTGTCCAACTACTTTATGAAAATAACAAAAAGAATCATTAGTCCAAATTTGAGCTTCATGCATTGTTTTCTTGATCATCTATTACAATAATTTATTAAACATTGCACCTATCACCCCCCCAAAGAGGGTTATAGGGTGATAGTTTCTCTCTGATAGTCATATATGTTGATTTTTTGGTAGATGTGGGAGGTATTTTCCTCCTAGAAAACCTTTCTTAGAAGAGAAGAAGATTCCAGAAGTCAAAGGAAGACCATTGAATTAAATAATAACACCTCGGAAGAGAAGTCAACCCACAGGAAAAGAAGAAAGTGAAAATATAAGCCTCCCTATAAGAAGTCGGCCCACAATAATTAATAAAGTGAAAAATGAATTATTCCAAATGAGAAGTTGGCCCCAGTATTCCATATGAGAAGCCATCCCCAGTACATTGATAGACCAATAAAAATATAGTTATGCCTTGCTCATTTGGACACACTCACTTGTAGTTGCATCTACATAAGGAATAAGGCGCGGGTTTTAGGCAAGGAAGACGTAGCTACTGCAACATCTGGGTTCTTGGTTATTCTTGTTGGTGATTTCTCTTGTGTTCTCTCCCTAGGAAGAGGTGCACTACTTTGTATGGTGATGTTGTTGCAACTGTATGGTATAATAGCTTTGTGCTTGGGTTTATTCTTTATCATTTTTCTCTTGAGAGTTGGTTCATGGTTGGATTATATTATTGAGAGAATCTATCTAAGAAAGGTTGGCTGGGATTTTCCCCATGTTTGGTATTTTCCCAGGATAACTCTTTGTGTCTTCTTATTCTTGTTTATGTCGCTCTTATTTCTTCAATATATGATATATGATTGTTAAATGTTAAAGAATATATAAATACACTGGTAACCTATTTCTATGTAAAGTTAATGAACATATAACAATATACAGGGAGATGAATCCTACTTCATCGCTCCTATTGATGTGTTAGGGGAGCAATAATCCCTAGGAGCACCAAGAGATCCCTAAATCAACTCAAATAATCCATAAACTTTCCCAAAATTACTTAAGAGTATAGTGAAATGAAATAGCATGATAAAGAGACTAACCTGCTTCATATGACTCGTGAAATGGTCTTGCGAATCTCCCACAACCATCACTCCAAGATCTTCCCTAAAAGGAGGAAATGTTCAACAAGTCAACACTAAGAGGTAAAATAAACTAGGTATTTTTCACCAATTACTCTTTAATCCATTGGAACTAGTTATTTTTCTATGTTAATGTTATCTTGTTTCTTCCATCCAAGCTATTTTTTAGAGTGTAAACATTATTTGATGGATATTTATGACCTTATTTGCATTGAGTCATCTAATACTTGTGCAGGAATTTAGGACGCGAGACTTTTTTATTTTCAATGACCTTGTTCATAAGAGAATGATTCATCATTCTTCGAGCTCATTAAAAAATGAAGAGTCGTATTTCAAGTGGTATTTTACCCCTTTTTCAACCTCGCAATACTAACTACGAAAAATGAACACTCTAGTCAATCCTGACTAGAAGAGTTCACCCTTGTATTTTTTACACTTTTTCGGGCTCAGGGAACTAAATTTATGAAAAATAAAACCCTTGGATTATTTTTTAAGATATTTTCAAACTCTCTAAATGTGAAAATACCGCCGAGTTTACCATCTTTGGGCTCATAAAATTATACATTGAGGGATCCATATGGGATTGAACCCCTCCTTATCCAAGTTCGTTAAACATATGATGAGGGACTCAATGAATATTAGCTATACCGAGAATTTATTTTCCTCCTCAAGCTCGTTAAAAGACAAAGAGGTACTCACCATCATCCAATGTGGAAGGTGGGATTTGAGGGAAGTGGGTAATTTTTTGGAGAAAGCATTATGGCTGTTGTTTGTTTTCTCCCTTGTGGAAAGCATTATGGCAGTTGTTTGTTGTCTCCCTTGAACATGACACATGCTTTTGTCTTTCCTTATGGTTGGATAATATTCTTTTCTCTTAGTCATACCAATCCTATGAGTCATTATACTCCTTCAACTCACTCGAAGAGTTCCCCAGTTATCGCCGCACTATGTTATTGGTTTATCTCTCATCGAATCATTGCTACCAATTCATTTTTCATGCCTCACAATGCCCAAGGGAATTTTCAACCCGAATCAAACAATCTACAATATTACCATCATTTATCCTCGTGTTAGTCTATGCTCATTTGATCTATCATCTTACATCACTTTCTTGTGTCAGTTTCATGTCGATGATGGGGGACACATCATTTTCATCCTTCGATGAGTTTGTTCCTTTTGACTTCAACACATTATCCAGGAATTAGACTTAGAAACCAATTAGTACCTTGGAACCTACATGGTTCAATGGAAGGTCTCTTCGCTTTCGATATTAGGTTTACATCATTGGCCTCTAATCAAATGATTCCACGGATCTTCAACTTCATCTCATTTATTCACATTCGTTGGAATGTACTAGGGTACCTTATGATTCATTGGCATCATTTGTGATTTCCCTCGCACTTGTTAATGATATACATCAATGACCTCTAATCAAGTGGTTTCTACCATGTTCGACATCAACACATATATTCATGTGGCTATAATCGTACTATTTCGACATCAAGATGAAGACCCTGGGAATGCACCTATGTTACATTCCTCACCCAGTTTGCGATAGAGATTATTTTAGTGCTTAAGAAGATTCCAATATGGTCATCATGTTGGCAATATCAGTGATGTATATGTTGTCACATAGATCCACTTTATATTGATTTGTGGCTATGTTTTTGTCGTATCGTAGCTCCATTGTGTATTTTTTCATAGCCACAACCTGATCAAGTCATGGATGGTATGGATCCATACTGCATCTTTGGTGGCCATATCCTTAGTCAGTGATTTCATGGATTCACAATGTATTGGTCAGCAGACATGATTTGAGTCGATTTATTCCAAGCATGGGTATGCCTACCTTGGGGATGATACATATATATTGTTTGATGTTTGTTTGCAACTTCTTCCCAACTCTCCTATTATAGAACCCTCACATACATATTTTTGTAAAGTTTCTCAACCATCATATTTTCTTCTAACTTCACACTTTAGTGGGAATCTATTACACACCTAAGTGTCGCACTATCAAATGTCTCACTTAAGTGTTGTAAGTGTTAGAAATGTTATACACCTAATTGTCGCACTACCAAATGTTGCACCTAAGTGTTGAAATTAAGTGTCGCACTTTACCAAGTATCACACTTAAGTTTCACCATTTTGTCACCCTGAGAAAGTGTATGTCATAATCCCTATACATGGTGAAGAATAAACCTATCAGTTGGAGCTCGGAATACTACCTTTTTCCTTGATATTTTTGCCTTGTTTGAGCTTCATCACCCCCCTTCCCATATACAAGGAGGGATAAACCATGATCATCACCCCCAAATACACTTATATGGTGAGATAGTCTCGCACTGTGCTCAATTATGAGGGGGGAATGAAGTAGTTTCAACCATCATGCCTTGTTTTGTGAGGTTTTTTTCCAGAAGATTTCAGTTTGTTACAGAATTGGTTTGAGGTACCTCTTATTCAAGGAAAGGTCAATATTTTTGGTTCATCCAAATCCTCATTTGACCAAATCCTCTCCTCAAAACTATCCTATGGTTGTGATGCCTCAATGAGTATATAATGGAGGTCATACTTGAGTGAAAGGGGGGAGAACTTAGAGCATCATACCTATGATTTTGTGACATTCAAGGGGATGGAAAGGAGAGATTGGAGGACATTCTACAACATCCATATTGATATTGTAAGTGATTCACTATTTATTTATTTCCATTAATATATAACTTGGCCTATTCCATTCATGCCTATGTGTTCACTATATGCATGTCTATTTTTGTCTAATTAATCATAGATAGATCTATTCTACTTGAAAATATAGTGTATAAGAGGAAGGTATTGTTATGTTCTTTACATGACTTCTCTTGGATCTTGGACATCAATATCAAGGGCTAGAGCAGCAAGGAAAACTGACTGAAATGAGGTAATTCTTCTATCCTTCTCTTCTCATTCTGATTCTTGGCATAGAGAGTAGATCTAGGGGGAAAGTAGTAACCATTTGTTTCTATCTATATTGGATAAAATGGGTCTTGATCCAAGGGGGGTTTCATTTATCCACAAGGGAAAATTTTCCACAGAACCGATGGACTAAGAGAAGTGAAAAGGGGTACATTCCTTGGGTCAACATGTTCAGAGAAATAGGAGATTTTGGTTGGAATTGTTGTTGGAGTTGTAAGATTGAAATTTTTTTATTTATTAGTATTATGATGTAAGTTTGTGCATGTATATCATCATAGTGTGCACTGAGGATGAAGCACAATTGTAGGGGAGATATAATGTAACCTCCCTGCTATAATTCCTATTTTAATTAATGCATAATGTAGATATGAAATGTGGCCACGACCAAGCAATGTATATATGAATTGTATGTATGAATTTTAATAATAAAATGTGATGCCAAATGCTAGGGGACATGGAAATGGATGGGGTTGATTAATCCACAAGAGTGGGGAGGGTCTAAGAGAGGGTTCCAAGGGGGGATTGCCCATGCATATTAATTCAACCTACATTTATGAATTTTATTATCATTATGTATTAAAATTCTAATTTTCCCTTGAGTATAGAATAAATCAATCATTGAATGCATGTAAGAGAATGGGTGTGAGAAGTCACATCCCATAGTTATATGGAGCACCGGGGATGAGTATAATCATCTTGGGGAAGTGTGTAATTCAACCAAGCAATCCAAAGGAGAGGAAATTTGTTTAGGTAGTGACAACAGTTTTAGAAAAACATGTTTTTGCATGAACAACAAGCAAAGAATAGGGAAGAAGATATTTGGAGATGGAGAAACCATGGAGGGTGAATTATGGAGCGTATTTGGACAATAATGCTGAAGCGACATGTTTTTAGGCCTTAAAGGGTGAACTCATGTGTGAGTTTCACTATAAAAACAAGTTATTATTATTGTTTTCATGGTAGTTTTCCTAACAATGAGCTCCTTTAAATTTCCTAGTAGTGAGATTCATGGTTACCTATGCTAAAGAGACCATGATAAAAAAAAAATGGGATGACCGATGGACTGAGAGCAGTGAAGGGGTACATTCCTTAGGTTGGGAAGGTCGAGAGGAAGCGAGCAGGTGGAAAATCAGGATAGATGTAGAGAATATCACTGAGTTGTGGGATTTTCTTAGTTGTGAGTCTCGAGTGAGAGACCACCCTCTTTTGCGGATTTATATCCCCAACTCAGGGGTGACTTGTTGTTGATATTTGGAACAAAAATTCTATGTTTGGGTGGAATGTTC